>JASVEL010003034.1:0-57330 GCA_032618575.1 Nicotiana noctiflora | reverse complement strand
TCAACTCTACCTGTGAACCCAACTCTCGCTGAAATGTCCTCCAGAACTGAGATGTGAACTGGGTACCTCTGTCCGATATAATAGAAATGGGAACCCCATGCAATCTCACGATCTCACGGATGAATAACTCTGCTAACCGCTCTGAGGTATAGGTAGTACACACTGGGATGAAGTGAGCTGACTTGGTCAACCTATCCACCACCACCCAAACTGAATCAAACTTCCTCGCCGTCCGAGGGAGTCCGCTAACAAAGTCCATAGTAATCCTTTCCCATTTCCACTCAGGAATATCAATACGCTGGAATACACCACCAGGTCTCTGATGCTCATACTTGACCTGCTGACGGTTTAGACACCGAGCCACATGGCTCACAATATCTTTCTTCATCTTTCTCCACCAGTAATGCTGCTTCAAATCCTGATACATCTTCGCGGCTCCTGGATGAATAGAATACCGCGAGCTGTGGGCCTCTTCCAATATCAACTCACGAAGGCCATCAACATTGGGCACGCATATCCGGCCCTGCATCCGCAATACACCATCACTATCAATAGTGACATCTCCGGCATCATCATGCTGTACTCTGTCCTTAAGGACAAGTAAGTGTGGATCATCATACTGGCGCTCTCGAATACGATCATATAAAGAAGAACGAGCTACTACACAAGCCATCACCCGACCGGGCTCAGAAATATCCAGCCTTACCATCTGATTAGCTAACGCCTGAACATCAACTGCTAGGGGTCTCTCCCCAACTGGAATATACGCCAAACCGCCCATACTAATAGCCTTCCGGCTCAATGCATCAGCCACTACATTGGCTTTCCCGGGATGGTACAAGATAGTAATATCATAGTCTTTAAGCAATTCAAGCCATCTCCGCTGCCTCAAATTTAGATCTTTCTCCTTAAACAAATGCTGAAGGCTGCGGTGGTCTGTATATACATCACAAGATACACCATATAAGTAATGCCTCCAAATCTTCAAGGCGTGAACAATAGCAGCTAACTCCAAATCATGAACAGGATAGTTCTTCTCGTGGGGCTTTAGCTGACGAGAAGCATATGCAATAACTCTACCCTCCTGCATCAACACACAACCGAGTCCAACTCTGGAAGCATCACAATACACCGTATATGACCCCGAGGCCGATGGTAACACAAGTACTGGAGCTGTGGTCAAAGCCTCCTTGAGCTTCTGAAAGCTCTCCTCACATTCATCGGACCACACAAATGGGGCATTCTTCTGTGTCAGCTTAGTCAACGGTGAAGCAATAGATGAGAAATCCTGAACAAACCGACGATAATAGCCTGCCAAGCCGAGAAAACTCCGAATCTCTCTAGCTGAGGAAGGTTTGGGCCAATTTTGCACTGCCTCAAACTTCTGTGGATCAACCCGAATACCATCACTGGACACTATATGTCCCAGAAAACCCACGGTATCAAGCCAGAACTCACACTTAGTGAATTTTGCATAAAGCTTCTCTTCTCTCAACCTCTGCAATGCCACTCTCAAATGTTGTGCATGCTCCTTCTGGCTGCGTGAATATACCAGAATATCATCAATAAACACAATCACAAAAGAATCCAGGTACGGCCGAAATACACTATTCATCAAGTGCATGAATGCAGCTGGGGCATTAGTCAGCCCGAAAGACATCACCAGGAACTCGTAGTGTCCATATCGCGTCCCGAACGCTGTCTTCATAATATCCGAGTCCCTGATCTTCAACTGATGATAGCCCGATCGAAGATCAATCTTAGAAAATACACTAGCTCCCTGGAGCTGATCAAATAGGTCCTCAATACGAGGCAATTGGTACTTATTCTTCACTGTTACCTTGTTCAGCTGCCTGTAATCAATGCACATTCTCATTGTGCCATCTTTCTTCTTTACGAACAACACCGGTGCACCCCGAGGTGACACACTCGGACGAATGAAACCCTTATCTAAAAGTTCCTGAAGCTGTTCTTTCAATTCTTTTAACTCTGCTGGTGCCATGCGATAAGGAGGAATAGAAATGGGCTGAGTGCCCGGCAGCAAGTCAATACCAAAGTCAATATCTCTGTCAGGCGGCATGCCTGGTAGGTCTGCTAGAAATACGTCCGGAAACTCCCTCACAATGGGAACCGAATCAAGACTGGGTGTCTCGGCCTCAACATTTCTAATGAAGGCTAAATAAGATAAACAACCCTTGCCAATCATTCGTTGAGCCTTTATATAAGAAATCACCCTGTCGGACACATAATCAGTCAAGCCACGCCACTCGATCCTCGGATTACCTGGAATAGCTAGTGTGACTGTCTTGGCATGACAGTCCAGAATCGCATGGTAAGGAGATAGCCAATCCATGCCTAGAATTACATCGAAATCCACCATGCCCAGTAGTAATAAATCAACTCGGGTCTCCAGACCCCCAATAGTAATAATACAGGATCGATATACCTGATCCACAACAACAGTATCCCCTACTGGGGTAGACACATGTACGGGCAAATCAAGAATACCACGGGTCATACCCAAATGGTGTGCAAAATAAGTAGAGACATAAGAATAGGTGGATCCGGGATCAAATAAGACAGAAGCATCCCTGTGGCAGACTGAGATAATACCTGAAATGACCGCATCTGAAGCACTAGCATCTTTCCTATCCGGAAGAGCATAGAAACGAGCCTGGCCTCCACCAGTACGATCCTCACCCCTAGGGCGACCTCTGGATACCTGGCCACCAGTCCTAGCCGACCGTGCTGGCGCCGAAGAAACAGGAGTAGAAGACGAGGGTTGATCCCTCTGCTGAGACCGCTTAGGAAGCTACTGAGGACACTCTCTCCTCATATGGCCCAAATCACCGCACTCAAAACAACGGCCTGAAGATGGAAGAAGGGGCTGCTGAGGACCCCTCGCTACAGATGAACCCTGTGCTGAGGAAGCAGGAGCAGAGCTCTGAGCTGGAAGAGCACTCGGTGCAGGCTGACTCTGCTGACGGCTCTGCTGACCCTGATAACCCTGATGGCCCTGACGACCATGATCTGATGAAACTCCACTGGACTCTGCACGTCAAGACTGATGAGATCTGAAAGAACGACCCCTGCTATGCTGAGGCTGGCCCCTAGACGGGACACCACTGTAACTGCCAGTACCACGAGGCCTCTTAGCCTCTCTCTCCTCTCACTCTCTGTGGCGATCTGTCTCAATATGACGAGCGGCATCAACCACCTTCTCAAAGGTAACTACCGAAGCTCACTCTCTGGTCATCAATATACAGATGGGATAGATAAGACCATCTATAAATCTCCTGATCCTCTCTCTATCTGTAGGAACCATCCACATGGCATGACGGGCCAACTGTGTGAATCTCATCTCGTACTGATTAACCGTCATCTCTCCCTGCTTCAACCACTCGAACTGACGTCGTAGCTCCTCTCTCTGAGACTGTGGCACGTACTTCTCCAAAAATACCGTGGAGAACTGCTGCCAAGTGAGGGGCACTGCCCCAGCGGGCCTACGCCTCTCGAAATCCTCCCACCACCGAAATGCTGCACCCGTGAACCGAAAAGTGGTGAATGAAACACCGCCGGACTCTAGAATACCCGTGGTGCGAAGCATGCGCCGACATCCGTCAAGAAAACCCCGGGCGTCCTCGCCCTCGGCACCACCGAATGTCGGAGGCCGTAGCCTCTCAAGTCTCTCCAAACGACGCCGCTCATCGTCGGGCATAGGCTGGAACCATATAAGCAGGAGCCGGTGCAACGGGCGCAACTGGCTGAACTGGCTCGGGTGTGTGAGCCACGGGGGTCCGATTCCCTCCCCCTGCCTGTGAAGAAGATATTGCAGCAGTAGCTGCAACTACCTGTGCCAAGCTCGTGCACACCGATAAGATCTGAGCCAAGGTCTCCCGAAGACCCGGTATCACAACAGGCACCGCCGTGCCCCGAACCCGAGTTGCTCGGAGCGTCCGCCGCCGGAATCCGGTCCCGAGTCCGGGCCATCGGTGCGAGAATCCGACCCCGAGTTTGGTCGATCGGTGGGTCGGCGAGTGCCGGTGCTGCCGCCCTACCTCTACCACGACCACGACCTCCGGGTGCCAATGGTGGTCGTCCGCCACGTCCGTTAGCTCGTGTTCTCACCATCTGCGAGAGAATAGAATATGGAAAGATTTAATTTCATGATAGCACAAATCGCACGATATGAATTCAAGAAAATGAGGTTTTTCCTAAAGTTTCCTGTAGCCCTTCGAAGATAGATACGGACGTCTACGTACCGATCCGCGAAAGCCTACTAAACCGGCTCATGACTCGCGAGTCCTAATAACCTAGGCTCTGATACCAACTTGTCACGACCCAAATCCGGTCGTGATGGCGCCCAACAATCAAGCTAGGCCAGCCGGACCAACAATTTAATTATCACAACGATATCAGTCCCAAATGGACAACCCAAGAAGAATATATCAGTTTAAGAACTCCAATAATAATAATACCGAACAAAAGTACTGACACTCCCAAAGATCCGGAGTCACAAGTCTAGAGCCTCTAATAAGATCCAACAGGAAATAGAGAGTACGATATAGAAGTACTAAAGTCTGAATGCAAAATATAAAATAACAATTGGAATGAGAGGAGAAGCTAGGTTCTGCGAACGTAGGCAGCTACCTCAGCAACTCGATGTGACACTGCAAACGCTGGAGATGCCCGTCTACTGCTCCTGAGTACCTGAGTCTGCACACAAAAGGTGCAGGGAGTAGGGTGAGTACTAAGTACTCAGTGAGTAACAAATATATATAAGTAGCTGACAGTAAGAAATCCACAAAATACCACAATATGAAGCTACACTACAGTCCGATTCTCCTACGAACTAGCAACAACAATACAATACAGCTACCACAGAGTAATTCAACAAATACGGATGCAATGCAATGCACATAACCGCTACGGCGTGTAGCCCGATCCAATTTAACGTCGACGGCGCTCACTGGGGGTGTGTACAGACTCCGGAGGGGCTCCTACAGCCCAAGCGCAATACTACCGCGGCGTGCAGCCCGATCCTCATATCAACCACTGCGGCGTGCAGCCCGATCCCATGCTCAGCCCACAATAAGCAAATAAGTCACAAAACAGTTCATTTTCCTTAATTCCAGTTCTCAATTCATAATTTATGAAAGAAAAAAAAAATACTTTAACTTTATTAAATTTGTAAAAGCCGGTGACTTAGCATTTCAAAAGTGTGATTTCAATTTCCAGGACTGAGATTAATGATTTAAGCAATTATAGCTATCACATAAATATTGTCCTCTAAGGACGCTAGAGATCAGCACAAGGCCCCAAACAAGGCTTACAGCCCACAAATATATCACATACAGTGTATTTCCAACACTAACAACATATCAATTACTTCCCGGATGGACCAAGTCTCAATCCCCAATCACAATCAATCCCGCACCTGCCACGGTGTGCGAGCCACGCCCTATTAGCGTCACAATGTGCTAAGCCGGGGTTTCGAACCCTCGGGCTACCATATACACAAACTACTCACCTCTAGCCGGTCGTAGACTCGTCCGCGATGCCTTTTCCTTTGAATTTCGTTGCCTCGTGTGTAGAATCTAGTCAAATAACAGTAATTATGTCAATTACGGGTCAAGGAATCATAACCCACTTCAATTTATATGAATTTCGCAAAATTACACTAAGTTGGTAAAACCCGACCCCGGGCCCCACTGCTCGGAAAATTTCGAAATTAGCACCAACGCGACCCTCATCTCGCCATGAGTCCGTGCATATAAAATTTATCGAAATCGGAGTTCAAATGGCCTCCCAAATCCAAAAAATCCCGTTTTTAATATTTAGGCCACATTTCTTCAAGATTTCAACCCAATTTCATGAAGATTGATGTTAATACTACCATAAAATGATGTTTTTGAGTCAAGAATCTTACCTCCGACGAATACCCGATGACTTCTCGGTGATCTCCTCGAGTTTTCTTCTCTCTAGGGCTCAAAATTGAGTTTTGGGTTAATGAACCCGTAACTCTCTGTTCTGTGATTAAATTCACTGCCAGAGACTTTTGTTCTATGCGATCGCAAGCCCCTTAGTGCGATCGCATAGAGTAATTTTCTCAGGCTTCCAATTTGTTCTATGCGATCGCAGGCCTAGCCATGCGATCGCATAGCTTTGCATTCCTACCCTCCGCGATCGCAATCGAGCTTCCGCGATCGCACTGCACAAATTCCGGACACTATGCGATTGCAATGCCCTCCACGCGATCGCATAGAGAAAACTTCACGCCCCCTTCCACTCTTCTATGCGATCGCAATCATCTCTATGCGATCGCATAGAGCAACTGCTGACTGCAATTTCTGCAGAATTTTTCCAAGTTCTAAATGCCCGGTTGATGGTCCGAATCCATCCCGAGGCCCCCGGGACCCCAACGAAAACCACCAACATACTCCAAAATATGATACGGACTTGTTCCAATCATAAAAACACCATACTAAACATCAAAATCTCTATTTATTCACGAATTCAAGCCTAAGTTTCTTTAAAACTTTCAAAACTAACATTCAATCCAAAACCCGATCAAACGATGTCCGAATGACCTGAAAATTTGCAGACATATCCAAAATCACATAACGAAGCTACAGAAATTGTCGGAATCCCATTCCGACCCCCGGATCAAAATATCACCTACCATCCGGTTTTCGCCAAAAATCACTCTTCGCCAATTCAAGCCTAAAACTACACCGGACCTCCGAATTCAATTCCGATTGCTCTCCTAAGTCATAAATGATCCCCCGGAACTAGTCGAATCATCAGAATTCGGTTCCGAGCACTCTAACTCAATAGTCAACTCTTGGTTGACTTTCCATATTCAAGCTTTCTTCAAACATGCTATTTGTTTCATTTTCAATCCAAATCACTCCTAACTCACCCGATATACTCTAATACTGTATTAAAAGCATAATATATGTAAATGCAAGGTAACGGGGTGGAAATTCCCGTAATGACGGGCCGGGTCGTTACATTCTCCCCAACTTAAACAAACGCTCGTCCGCGAGCGGGTTAAGAAACATACCCGGAGCATCAAACAAGTGTGGATATCTGCTCCGCATTTCCTGCTCGGTCTCCCAAGTTGCTTCCTCCACGGGACGACCTCTCCACTGCACTTTCACT
Source organism: Nicotiana noctiflora (assembly GCA_032618575.1). NCBI lineage: Eukaryota > Viridiplantae > Streptophyta > Magnoliopsida > Solanales > Solanaceae > Nicotiana > Nicotiana noctiflora. The sequence continues at coordinate 50,166 of JASVEL010003034.1, read as the reverse complement.
GAAGCTATGTCCTTAGATCTCAGCTTACGAACCTGTCGACCCAAGATGGCTACTGGTTCCACATCATAAGTCAAATCCTCATCTAGCTGTATCGTGCCGAAGTCCAACACATGAGACGGGTCTCCGACATACTTCCGGAGCATAGATACATGGAACACCGGGTGAACTCCCGACAAACTGGGTGGCAAAGCAAGCATATAAGCCACCTCCCCAACTTTCCTAAGCACCTCAAAAGGTCCAATGAACCTTGGGCTCAACTTTCCTTTCTTTCCAAACCTCATAACACCCTTCATAGGCGAAACCTTCAGCAACACTTTCTCACCTACTGAATAAGACACATCTCGGACCTTCCGGTCTGCATAACTCTTCTGACGCGACTGAGCTGTGCGAAGTCTCTCCCGAATCACCTTCACCTTATCTAAGGCATCTTGGACTAACTCTGTCCCTAACAACCTAGCCTCGCCGGGCTCGAACCAACCGACTGGAGACCTACACCGCCTCCCATATAAAGCTTCATACGGTGCCATCTGAATGCTGGACTGATAGCTATTATTATAAGCAAATTCCGCCAAAGGTAAATAATCAGCCCATGAACCACCGAAATCAATGACACAAGTACGCAACATGTCCTCTAATATCTGAATAGTACGCTCGGACTGCCCATCCGTCTGTGGATGAAATGATGTGCTCAACTCTACATGTGAACCCAACTCTCGCTGAAATGTCCTCCAGAACTGAGATGTGAACTGGGTACCTCTGTCTGATATAATAGAAATGGGAACCCCATGCAATCTCACGATCTCACGGATGAATAACTCTCCCAACCGCTCTGAGGTATAGGTAGTACACACTGGGATGAAGTGAGCTGACTTGGTCAACCTATCCACCACCACCCAAACTGAATCAAACTTCCTCGCCGTCCGAGGGAGTCCGCTAACAAAGTCCATAGTAATCCTTTCCCATTTCCACTCAGGAATATCAATACGCTGGAATACACCACCAGGTCTCTGATGCTCATACTTGACCTGCTGACGGTTTAGACACCGAGCCACATGGCTCACAATATCTTTCTTCATCTTTCTCCACCAGTAATGCTGCTTCAAATCCTGATACATCTTCGCGGCTCCTGGATGAATAGAATACCGCGAGTTGTGGGCCTCTTCCAATATCAACTCACGAAGGCCATCAACATTGGGCACGCATATCCGGCCCCGCATCCGCAATACACCATCACTATCAATAGTGACATCTCTGGCATCATCATGCTGAACTCTGTCCTTAAGGACAAGTAAGTGTGGATCATCATACTGGCGCTCTCGAATACGATCATATAAAGAAGAACGAGCTACTACACAAGCCATCACCCGATTGGGCTCATAAATATCCAGCCTTACCACCTGATTAGCTAACGCCTGAACATCAACTGCTAGGGGTCTCTCCCCAACTGGAATATACGCCAAACTACCCATACTAATAGCCTTCCGACTCAATGCATCAGCTACTACATTGGCTTTCCCGGGATGATACAAGATAGTAATATCATAGTCTTTAAGCAATTCAAGCCATCTCCGCCGCCTCAAATTTAGATCTTTCTGCTTAAACAAATGCTGAAGGCTGCGGTAGTCTGTATATACATCACAAGATACACCATATAAGTAATGCCTCCAAATCTTCAAGGCATGAACAATAGCAGCTAACTCCAAATCATGAACAGGGTAGTTCTTCTCGTGGGGCTTTAGCTGACGAGAAGCATATGCAATAACTCTACCCTCCTGCATCAACACACAACCGAGTCCAACTCTGGAAGCATCACAATACACCGTATATGACCCCGAGGCCGATGGTAACACAAGTACTGGAGCCGTGGTCAAAGCCTCCTTGAGCTTCTGAAAGCTCTCCTCACATTCATCAGACCACACAAATGGAGCATTCTTCTGTGTCAGTTTAGTCAACGGTGAAGCAATAGATGAGAAATCCTGAACAAACCGACGATAATAACCTGCCAAGCCAAGAAAACTCCGAATCTCTGTAGCTGAGGAAGGTCTGGGCCAATTCTGTACTGCCTCGACCTTCTGTGGATCAACCCGAATACCATCACTGGACACTACATGTCCCAGAAAACCCACGGTATCAAGCCATAACTCACACTTAGTGAATTTTGCATAAAGCTTCTCTTCTCTCAACCTCTGCAATGCCACTCTCAAATGTTGTGCATGCTCCTCCTGGCTGCGTGAATATACCAGAATATCATCAATAAACACAATCACAAAAGAATCCAGGTACGGCCGAAATACACTATTCATCAAGTGCATGAATGCAGCTGGGGCATTAGTCAGCCCGAAAGACATCACCAGGAACTCGTAGTGTCCATATCGCGTCCCGAACGCTGTCTTCATAATATCCGAGTCCCTGATCTTCAACTGATGATAGCCCGATCGAAGATCAATCTTAGAAAATACACTAGCTCCCTGGAGCTGATCAAATAGGTCCTCAATACGAGGCAATTGGTACTTATTCTTCATTGTTACCTTGTTCAGCTGCCTATAATCAATGCACATTCTCATTGTGCCATCTTTCTTCTTTACAAACAACACTGGTGCACCCCAAGGTGACACACTCGGACGAATGAAACCCTTATCTAAGAGTTCCTGAAGCTCTTCTTTCAATTCTTTTGACTCTGCTGGTGCCATGCGATAGGGAGGAATAGAAATGGGCTGAGTGCCCGGCACCAAGTCAATACCAAAGTCAATATCTCTGTCAGGCGGCATGCCTGGCAGGTTTGCTGGAAATACATCCGGAAACTCCCTCACAATGGGGACCGAATCAAGACTGGGTGTCTCAGCCTCAACATTTCTAATGAAGGCCAAATAAGACAAACAACCCTTGCCAATCATTCGTTGGGCCTTTATATAAGAAATCACTCTGTCTGACACATAATCAGTCAAGCCACGCCACTCGATCCTCGGATTACCTGGAATAGCTAGAGTGACTGTCTTGGCATGACAGTCCATAATCGCATGGTAAGGAGATAGCCAATCCATGCCTAGAATTACATCAAAATCTACCATGCCCAGTAGTAATAGGTCAACTCGGGTCTCCAGATCCCCAATAGTAATAATACAGGATCGATATACCTGATCCACAACAACAGTATCCCCTACTGGGGTAGACACATGTACGGGCAAATCAAGAATACCACGGGTCATACCTAAATGGTGTGCAAAATAAGTAGAGACATAAGAATAGGTGGATCCGGGATCAAATAAGACAGGAAGCATCCCTGTGGCAGACTGAGATAATACCTGAAATGACCGCATCTGAAGCACTAGCATCCTTCCTATCCGGAAGAGCATAGAAACAAGCTTGGCCTCCACCAGTACGATCCTCACCCCTAGGGCGACCTCTGGATACCTGGCCACCAGTCCTAGCCGACCGTGCTGGCGCTGAAGAAACAGGAGTAGAAGATGAAGACTGATCCCTCTGCTGAGACCGCTTACGAAGCCACTGACGACACTCTCTCATGATATGGCCCAAATCACCGCACTCAAAACAACGGCCTGAAGATGGAAGAAGGGGATGCTGAGGACCCCTCGCTACCGATGAACCCTGTGCTGAGGAAGCAGGAGCAGAGCTCTGAGCTGGAAGAGCACTCAGTGCAGGCTGACTCTGCTGACGGCTCCGCTGACCCTGATAACCCTGCTGGCCTTGACGACCACGATCAGATGAAACCCCACTGGACTCTGTACGTCCAGACTGATGAGACCTGAAAGAGCGACCTCTGCTATGCTGAAATTGGCCCCTAGACGGAGCACCACTGTAACTGCCAGTGCCACGAGGCCTCTTAGCCTCTCTCTCCTCCCGCTCTCTGTGGCGATCTATCTCGATATGACGGGCAGCATCAACCACCTCCTCAAAGGTAACTGCCGAAGCTCTCTCCCTGGTCATCAATATGCGGATGGGATAAATAAGGCCATCAATAAATCTCCGAATCCTCTCTCTGTCCGTAGGAACCATCCACATGGCATGACAGGCCAACTGTGTGAATCTCATCTCGTACTGATTAACCGTCATCTCTCCCTGCTTCAACCACTCGAACTGACGTCGCAGCTCCTCTCTCTAAGACTGAGGTACGTACTTCTCCAAAAATACCATGGAGAACTGCTGCCAAGTGAGGGGCACTGCCCCGGCGGGCCTACGCCTCTCGAAATCCTCCCACCACTGAAATGCTGCACCTGTGAACTGAAAAGTGGTGAATGAAACACCGCTGGACTCTAGAATACCCGCGGTGCGAAGCATGCGCTGACATCTATCAAGAAAACCCTGGGCGTCCTCGCCCTCAGCACCACCGAATGTCGGAGGCTGTAGCCTCTCAAATCTCTCCAAACGACGCTGCTCATCGTCGGGCATAACTGGAACCATATAAGCAGACCATGAACTATTATTATACAACCTTTATATACTCGCTTAGCTATTACCGAGTCCCCAACAAGTATAGACACTTCAAAAGGTTTAACCGATTCAGGTGTTGTTCTAAACTTACTAGCAACCAACAGAGTAACATATGATAATATGGAACCTGGGTCAATTAGTGTATATGCATCATATGAGAACACTAATAATATACTTGTGACAACATGATCATGTCATCCTACCAACACATAAATAAGGCTTTGAGGACTGCTCAAACTAGATGCTCCGCCTCTACCTCTACCACGACCCATTGGTGCTTGTGAACCTCGCCTTGGGGAGAATAATGATGATGACAAACCAGCTACAGATCCCACTGGCTGAGCTATACTTGCATGATAGCACAAATCGCACGATATGAATTCAAGAAAATGAGGTTTTTCCTAAAGTTTCTGTAGCCCTTCGAAGATAGATACGGACGTCTACGTACCGATCTGCGAAAGCCTACTAAACCGGCTCATGACTCGCGAGTCCTAATAACATGGCTCTGATACCAACTTGTCACGACTCAAATCCGGTCGTGATGGCGCCCAACAATCAAGCTAGGCCAGCCAGACCAACAATTTAATTATCACAAAGTACCAGTCCCCAAATGGACAACCCAAGAAGAATATATGAGTTTAAGAACTCCAATAATAATAATACCGAATAAAGGTACTGACACTCCCAAAGATCCGGAGTCACAAGTCTAGAGCCTCTAACAAGATCCAATAGGAAATAGAGAGTACGATATAGAAGTACTAAAGTCTGAATACAAAATATAAAATAACAATTGGAATGAGAGGAGAAGCTAGGTTCTGCGAACGTAGGCAGCTACCTTAGCAACTCGATGTGACACTGCAAACGCTGGAGATGCCCGTCTACTGCTCCTGAATACCTGAGTCTGCACACAAAAGGTGCAGGGAGTAGGGGTGAGTACTAAGTACTCAGTGAGTAACAAATATATATAAGTAGCTGACAGTAAGAAATCCACAAAATACCACAATATGAAGCTACACTACGGTCCGATTCTCCTACGAACTAGCAACAACAATACAATACAGCTACCACAGAGTAATTCAACAAATACAGATGCAATGCAATGCACATAACCGCTACGGCGTGTAGCCCGATCCAATTTAACGTCGACGGCGCTCACCGGGGGTGTGTACAGACTCCGGAGGGGCTCCTACAGCCCAAGCGCAATACTGCTGCGGCGTGCAGCCCGATCCTCATATCAACCACTGCGGCGTGCAGCCCGATCCCATGCTCAGCCCACAATAAGCAAATAAGTCACAAAACAGTTCATTTTCCTTAATTCCAGTTCTCAATTCATAATTTATGAAAGAAAAAAAAAATACTTTAACTTTATTAAATTTGTAAAAGCCGGTGACTTAGCATTTCAAAAGTGTGATTTCAATTTCCAGGACTGAGAACAGTGATTTAAGCAATTATAGCTATCACATAAATATTGTCCTCTAAGGACGCTACAGATCGGCACAAGGCCCCAAACAAGGCTTACAGCCCACAAATATAGCAAATACGGTGTATTTCCAACACTAACAACATATTATTCATTTCCGGGATGGACCAAGTCTCAATCCCCAATCACAATCAATCCCGCACCTGCCACGGTGTGCGAGCCACGCCCTATTAGCGTCACAATGTGCTAAGCCGGGGTTTCGAACCCTCGGGCTACCATATACACAAACTACTCACCTCTAGCCGGTCGTAGACTCGTCCGCGATGCCTTTTCCTTTGAATTTCGTTGCCTCGTGTGTAGAATCTAGTCAAATAACAGTAATTATGTCAATTACGGGTCAAGGAATCATAACCCACTTCAATTTATATGAATTTCGCAAAATTACACTAAGTTGGTAAAACCCGACCCCGGGCCCCACTGCTCGGAAAATTTCGAAATTAGCACCAACGCGACCCTCATCTCGCCACGAGTCCGTGCATATAAAATTTATCGAAATCGGAGTTCAAATGTCCTCCCAAATCTAAAAAATCCCGTTTTCAATATTTAGGCCACATTTCTTCAAGATTTCAACCCAATTTCATGAAGATTGATGTTAATACTACCATATAATGATGTTTTTGAGTCAAGAATCTTACCTCCGACGAATACCCGATGACTTCTCAGTGATCTCCTCGAGTTTTCCTTTCTCTAGGGCTCAAAATTGAGTTTTGGGTTAATGAACCCGTAACTCTCTGTTCTGTGATTAAATTCACTGCCAGAGACTTTTGTTCTATGCGATCGCGGGCCCCCTATTGCGATCGCATAGAGTAATTTTCCTCAGGCCTCCAATTTGTTCTATGCGATCGCAGGCCTAGCCATGCGATCGCATAGCTTTGCATTCCTACCCTACGCGATCGCAATCGAGCCTCCGCGATCGCACTGCACAAAAATCCGGACACTATGCGATCGCAATGCCCTCCACGCGATCGCATAGAGAAAACTTCACGCCCCCTTCCACTCTTCTATGCGATCGCAATCATCTCTATGCGATCGCATAGAGCAATTGCTGACTGCAATTTCTGCAGAATTTTTCCAAGTTCTAAATGCCCGGTTGATGGTCCGAATCCATCCCGAGGCCCCCGGGACCCCAACGAAAACCACCAACATACTCCAAAATATGACACGGACTTGTTCCAATCATAAAAACACCATACTAAACATCAAAATCTCTATTTATTCACGAATTCAAGCCTAAGTTTGTTTAAAACTTTCAAAACTAACATTCAATCCAAAACCCGATCAAACGATGTTCGAATGACCTGAAAATTTGCAGACATATCCAAAATCACATAACAAAGCTACAGAAATTGTCGGAATCCCATTCCGACCCCCGGATCAAAATATCACCTACCATCCGGTTTTCGCCAAAAATCACTCTTCGCCAATTCAAGCCTAAAACTACACCGGACCTCCGAATTCAATTCCGATTGCTCTCCTAAGTCATAAATGATCCCCCGGAACTAGTCGAATCATCAGAATCCGGTTCCGAGCACTCTAACTCAATAGTCAACTCTTGGTTGACTTTCCATATTCAAGCTTTCTTCAAACATGCTATTTGTTTCATTTTCAATCCAAATCACTCCTAACTCACCCGATATACTCTAATACTGTATTAAAAGCATAATATATATAAATGCAAGGTAACGGGGTGGAAATTCCCGTAACGACGGGCCGGGTCGTTACAATTATGGTATTAAAAAAATTAAACATACTACTGATAAATCAACAACGCGATTATACTGTGAACACGAACAATTACCAACTGTAATGAATATATGCTCAATTAATGGATTGCTCGATCTGGAAGCTGAAGTTATGCAAAAAGGAAAACGAAAAAGAGACACAGTTTCTTGTCGTGAATATTATTGTTACAAACTTCAAATAAGAGATGACGAAAATATATTTTTACATGCTGGTAGATTATTTCAACAATATACTGTGGATGAATGGATAAAAATTGAAAGCCAAAGATTAGACTTTGCTTCTTTAAATCAGGATTTGTTCAGGGTTGATGTATTAGGTGGGCTCTTAGATATCCTACGCTGTGGGGAAAGAGAAGCATCACATGTTGGAAAACAAAAAATACTCCCACTTAGCTTTACGGGAGGCCCAAGAGATATGCGCCGAAGATATATGGATGCTATTGCATTAGTGCAACGCTTTGGAAAACCTGATATATTTTTGACTATGACCTGTAATCCTTCTTGGCCTGAAATAAAAGAAAACCTCTTACCAATAGATGAAACACAAAATAGACCGGATTTAATAAGTAGAGTATTTCGAGCGAAATTAGAAGAGTTGAAAAATGATATTGTCAAAACACAAATATTTGGTAAAGTTGCAGCATTTATGTATACAGTGGAATTTCAAAAACGGGGACTTCCACATACTCATTTCCTTATAATCCTTGATGAAAAATATAAGTTACTAACTCCTGAAGCATATGACCGTTTTGTATATGCTGAATTACCCGATGAAAAAGAAAATCCTACTCTATATTCACTTGTTATAGATCACATGATGCACGATCCATGTGGAGAATTAAATCCAACAAACTCTTGTATGAAGAAAAAGACAGGTCAATGCAAATTTAAGTATCCTAAAAAGTTTGCAGAACAAACAACTAAAGGAAAAAATTCGTATCCAATTTATAGAAGGCGAAACACAGGAAAGAAAGTGAAAATTAGAGGACACCTTCTTGATAATTCATGGGTTGTTCCTTATAATCCATATTTACTTTATAAATTCAACTGTCATATAAATGTCGAGATTTGTTCTAATATTAAAGTTGTCAAGTACATCTATAAGTATATTTGCAAAGGACATGATAAAATTGCATTTCATATACATGCTAATGATACAAATGTAGAGATAGATGAAATAAAGGAATACCAATCTGCTAGATGGGTATCACCGCCTGAGGCTACATGGCGTATATTTGCTTTCCCTATTAGTGAAATGTTTCCAAATGTATATCATATTCAACTACATCTTGATGGACAACAACTTGTTTCCTTCAAGAGTACAGACAATATTAGTAAAATAGTGAATAATCCTATGATAAAAAAAACAATGTTAACCGAGTTCTTTTTAATGAATAAAGAAAACAAAGATGCTAAGAACTTGAATTTATTATATCGAGAATTTCCCGAATACTTCGTGTGGTCATCAACAGATAAAATATGGACACGCCGTCAACGAGGAAGTGCTATTGGTCGCATTGTGACATGTCATCCAACCGAAGGAGAAAGATACTATCTTAGACTACTTCTAATGAATGTAAGAGGACCAAAATCATATGAAGATTTGCGAACAGTAAATGGAATATGTTGTACTACATTTAGAGAAGCTGCGGAAAGAAGAGGATTACTACTTTGTGATAATAATTTGGTAGAATGCATGTCTGAAGCTGTAAGTTATCAAATGTCATCCAGTTTAAGACAATTATTTGCTATGTTATTGATCTATTGTAACCCAACTAATCCAAAAGAACTATGGGAAAAATTTGAAAGCCCAATGTCTTAAGATTTCAAAAAAAATTTGAATATAGATGAAAGGGAAATCCGTTACAAAGTATTAAATCATATTAATAATATTCTTCATTCAATGGGGCGTGATATTAATGAATTTGAACTAATTTCAGAAGTGATAAAGCCATATGCAATAGCAAAGGAAGCTAAAGATGTTGATTTTGAGAGAAATATTATTGTTAGTGATGAAGATTTACTGTTGAAAAATAAATTAAACATCGAACAAAGAAGAGCTTACAATATGATTCTCGATAGAATATTTTCAAATAGATCAGGGGCATTCTTTATTGACGGTCCCGGTGGGACCGGTAAAAGCTTTTTATATCGTGCTTTATTAGCTACTGTGAGACACAAAGGATTTATAGCATTAGCAACTGCAAGTTCTGGTGTTGCGGCTTCACTTCTTCCTGGAGGTCGAACTGCTCATTCCCGCTTTAAAATTCCTATTGATATCAGTGAGAAATTCAGTTACAATATTAGTAAACAAAGCTCATTAGCATATTTAATACGAGATGCAAAACTAATTGTATGGGATGAAATTTCAATGGCCAAAAAGCAAACAGTGGAAGCTTTTGATTTACTTTTAAGAGATTTAATGGACACAAATATACTATTTGGAGGAAAAGTAGTTGTTTTTAGTGGTGATTTTAGACAAACTCTTCCCGTAGTTCGTAGTGGCAAAAAGGAAGATTTTATTCGTGAAAGTTTATTGTGCTCTGAAATTTGGAATCAACTTGAAAAATTACAACTATCTGAGAATATGCGTGCTAAAACAGATCCTGCCTTTTGTGAATATTTAATGAGAATTGGTGATGGAAAAGAACAACAAAATGATCGTGGAAAAATTGAAATTCCTCATTCCATCATTATTCCTTATACTTCTGAAAAAGAATCCTTGAATTTGCTCTTCCGAGTTACTTATCCTGATTTATACAAATGTCATTCAAATGCTTCCTTTATTACTTCTCGTGCTATTCTAACAACCAAAAATGATTTTGTTGATGAAATAAATGATATGCTGCTTGCTCAATTTCCAGCTACTGAAAAAGTTTACATTGCTACTGATGAGACAATTGATCCAAAAGATCAGAGTGAGTATGAAGATTTTTTGCACACTTTAAATCCTGCAGGTCTACCTCCTTATAAATTATCTTTGAAGAAAAATTGCCCCATTATATTATTAAGAAATTTGAATCCCAGTGAAAGTTTATGCAATGGAACACGATTAATTTGTAATGACTTTAAAACCCATGTTATCAGTGCAACAATATCCAGCGGCAATTTTAAAAATACACATGTATTTATTCCGCGAATACCACTCATGACATCAGAAGATGAGAAATTACCTCTCCCTTTTAAACGAACGCAATTTCCAGTACGATTATGTTTTGCAATGACAATAAATAAAGCACAAGGTCAAACATTAGATTTTGTGGGTATCTATTTGCGCGAACCTGTCTTTTCTCACGGTCAATTGTATGTTGCTTTATCAAGAGCAAAAAGTTCTAATTGTGTCAAAGTATTAATTAGACCACCTACTGCTGACGACGACGATGATCACTCTACATATAATATAGTCTATGATGAAATTATTAAAAAGGTTTTTTCCTGACTTATTGCTATAATTTCTTATGGTAAATCTAATTATAACTTAACTTTTTGTATTCTTCTATTTTATATTAAACTCATTTTATATTTATTGTTAATGTATACTCTTTTACTAATATTAGCATATTGCAATTGCAGATTAATTCTAGCATGGGTGAAAGGTTAACTATCAATGCAATCACTCCCAAAACGGAAGAATGGACTTGTAAGATCCAAGTAGTTGACAAAGGTCGTCCCAAAGACAACAAAGAAAAAACCAAAAAATATCAACTCATGACATTACAAGATGAAGAGGTATTCTTTATTAAATATTAAATAAATTCATAATTATCCCAAAAATAACCAAACTAAATCATCGTTAGCTCATATATTCGAGCTTTCTAATATTTTAATTTTATTAGCACTAATGCCATTATTTTTGTCAATTTGTTTGAATATAATAATATTAAGTGTATCTTATTTTCTTACAGGAAAATCAAGTCGAAGCAATCATGTTCAATACTGATATAACACATTTTGAAAATCTATTTGATCTTTTCCATACTTACTTGGTGTCAGTTGCACAAGTGAAGGAGTCTTCTTATTTGTATGGAAATCCAATTAACAAATTCACTTGGACAATTGATAGAAGCACCATTGTCGAGCCAATTGAAAAAGGTCACTCCTCCAGAGGATCCATTACCGCCACCAACGCGGCTAACTCGTACTGCATTTGACGCATTTGAGTATCAAGCCAAAGAATCTGAATTTGGTATTTAAAGATTTAATTGTCTATGTTTGTGCAAATGAAATTCCTTTATTATAGATTTTAAATGGTGTTTTATTATTATTAAGACACAGTATGTGTCACGATATATTAACTTATTTGTTATTTTATGAATGCAAGATGTCCTTGCTATTGTGATTAACGGAGGCCCTTCAACATATGCTGCAAATGGAAGAAGAATTCAAGAATTTATTATTATGGATAATCAGTAAGTATATATCTCCCGCTATTCTTATCCTCCTTTTTTTCTGCTGCTCCTTCTCTTCCTGCTCATCTTCGACCTCCTCACCTCTTTCGACTGCTTCTACTGGTTACTTCGTATAACTATCAAAACTTCAATATTTTAAACACTGGAGCATTTTCCTGAGGCTTTAATATTTTATTTGAGTATATTCTTTTCATGATGTGCAGGAAAAAACCAACAAAACTTACACTGTGGGAAGATTTCATTGATCTTTATGGGAATAAACTTTCGAAATAACTTAATGAATATCCAGTTATTCTTGCTAGAAAAATTGGCAAATCATTATCAGGTATATCGCACATATATTTTATCTTTTTCCTTTTCAAAATGAAATAATAAAATTAAACCTTCATATTTCAATGCATGCAGGAGGATCGTCAAACAAATTCAGTGGACTTTCAAGCAAATTTAGTACAACAATCCAATTCAATCCTCCATATCCCCAAGCTACTGAGTTGAAATCATGGTACTGTGCATTTATTTCTTTATGACTAATGCATGTAAAGAAATATGTTATTCATATAATGTATGAATGTGTACAAGAACAAATTTTTAGATCTTAACCTGATTGTAGGGCCAAAATAATTGAACCAATGCTTAATGCATACACGACGAAGAGTACTTCTTCATCTGGCTCTGTTATGGTAGTCCCCTTTGAAGATGAAATCATAGCTATTTCCAATATTCAAGCTCAACCTCAGGTAAGAACAACAACAAGTCATGTTATTCTACAAATTTAATTTTTTTTGTTTTGGGTGATTTCAAAAAAAGAAATCTGTTTCATTCTTGAATTTTCTAGGGACAAGTGTTTTATGTCGAGGCTGAATTTTCTCTACCAAATGAGAACCAACGCTTTTGTGTGTTAGCTTGTTCTGATTGTAAGCAATTGTTCACGAGATCTTTCTCCCGGAGAACAATTTACTGTACAAATTGTCAGCGGTCCACACATCTCATTCCAAGGTAAAAATGCTACTAAAGTCTTCTCCGATGATCAAAGTTCACAAATTATTTTGTTATTTATTCATCTAACCAACCATTTGCTTTACATCAAAATAGATGTCAATTTGAAGTCACTGTTAGAGACAATAGCGGTTCTGCAACAACTATTATTTCTGACAAACCTGCAGAAAAAATGTTATTCCTCAACTCAGAAGAAATTTATGACATCTGCCATATCAAGGTACATTTTACATACTATTGTTAGCTTCAAAAAGATACCGATAAGTATCATTGGCAAGATAACCCTTTTTTGATTTATAAATATCTGACTTGGTCCTCCCAGAAACAACTTTTACCCCTTGCAGATGTGCAAAAGCAATTGCGCGGAAAAATATTCAAAATTCAAATGAAAAAATTGTTTACAAGAAGTCAAGATGCAATGCAGAAGTTATCCATTTTATCTTACATGAACAAGGAAAATGAGATCCACCAACAGTTTACCCCAAACATGATGGATGTTTTCAAAGGGAGCAAACGTAAAATTGAATCGCTTGGCTTTGAGGGAGGAGAAGCTCAAGATACAACCAAGCGTAGCTTTGAAATGAAAACTCCTCATTTGAAAAAATAACTTTAAAGGTACTTGATCTTTTTAATTCAGTATTTTGGTTTGCCTTTGTTGTTGTTTTGTGTTGTAGTTGAAGCCACTTTTTGCTGCTGTTTTTGGATGCGATAAAAGCTATCTTGTTACTATTTTGGGATGCGGTTGAACACATTTTGCTGCTGTTTTGAAATGTTGCTAAAGCCAATGTTGCTGTTATGATATTAGGTAAGCTTACTTAATTACTATTTGTCTACGGTACTACCTTAGCTCTCATATTACTCAATTAACTCATTTTTCAAGTACTATATATTCTTTTCAAGTGTTAGATTTACTATCGAGTCTCCATAAGAAAATAATAGCTTAGTCTTTAATTTTAATCTTAGAATTGCATCATGCCATTTCATCTTTTTAGATGCAAAGATTGACTTATTAGCAATGTAGTAAGCATTCTCCGTCTATATTTATTGAACTTTGAATTTATGGAATGACTTAAAATTATCATTTAATTAATAGATAAAGTTATACTTGTCACTTTGAAAGTTGTCTTGAAGCTAACTCTTTTATTTTTTGATTTGTTTGGCTTTTTTGGTATTGTCAATATTGTTGTCCTCTTTAACTTTTGGTGATTAAAGTTACATGAAATTTTTTTTTCAAACAGGCACAATTACAACTATATGTGCAAAGATGGACAATATTTAAAAAGGTATGTAATTCACAGCTAAAATGTGCAAGCATCTATTACACTTCTCTATATTTAAATAGATAGTTGTTACTGAAGAAGTTTTGTTAAGGATACGAGGAAAGCTTAATAACACATACTACGATTATCTTATATTTACATACATGTTATTATTACCAATCATGAGAACATATTACTCCACTAACATAGAAATTGAAATCTAGGATGATGCAGAGGAAACATATGAAATATAACTATTTTCAAATAATTAAACTGCAAAAGAAGTACTATTCCTTCCAGTCTTGAGTTGCAGAATCTGCTGTAATTCCTCGGCACGACAAAGAATTTCAAGAACACCCTTTTGTACGAATCCATATTCATCTTCAACTTGCTTTAGTAAAATCAAGAATGAAGGATTTGTAAGCCAATGCAGCTCAACTACAAACCTCTTTGGCTCCTCCTCAGGATTAACTGAGAAAACAACAAAATGTGCTTCGTTTACATCATTTGGCACCACTTCAACATTTTCTCTCGCGTTTCTACAAATTCGTGAGTTTCGTGTCTAATAATTGATTTGGGAATTAGTTGAAGATGAGTCTTGAGCTTTCCCATAATAAGCTTAAGCTTGACCATGCAATTTGTTCTTTCTTTCCTCATCATCTTAGATTTTTGTTGAATCTGCTTTTGGATTGTGGTGATATATAGTTGTACTAGGATTTGTTTTGATATTCACAAAGTGTTTGAGAAAGCAATTTATACAAGCAGTTGAAGGAAATATGAAGCAAATGAAACTTCTAAGATGTTGAGCTCATTGGGTCCATTCCATGTGCTAACAAGTTGCAACATTTTTGTAACATCAATTGTCACGACCCTAGTTCACCAATCGTGAACATGTCGTGATGGCACCCAGTCCCCACGACTAGGTAAGCCTAACACGTTGCGGAATATACAAGCTATGAACACTTAAATAAGAAAACAGCGGAAAAATAGGGTAAAAGATATGTAATCCGTGCCACTTGGCACATACATCCGTCAACACCATGAATAAAACACTACCAAGATCCGGAATCCCACGGTAACACAGACTAAAAGAGAATATACAACTGTGGCTCTACGTGTAAAGAGTGTCTAACAACGAAATGAAGGAAAAATGCCAACTAGTACTATTAGAATAGAAGGAGAAGCCTCTGAATCCGCGGACGTAGCAGATCATACCTCGAGGTCTCCCAGAAAGCTGCGGAATCACCTAGCACGGGCTTGCTCTGATGTACCTGGATCTGCACAGCAAAAGTGTGCAGAAGAGTAGCATGAGTACACCACGGCGGTACTCAGTAAGTGCCAAGCCTAACCTCGATGGAGTAGTGACGAGGAAGGTCAGGGCCCTATTGAGAAACAATAATATAATGATAATAACAATAATAAGCAGTTTAAATGATAATAATTTCCGAAATTAACAACAATAAATGATTACTGCAATCGTCTATAATTAAGCTAACAACAAATAGTCAACTCAATAAAACCGGTCCAGGACCTGTGGGAATTGAACCCACAGTCCCATTCTCAGTACCTCTGGGTCTCCGGGAATCGAACCCGCAACCCATGTCTCAATAAATAATCAATAACTCGGGATCTCCGGGAATCGAACCCGCAGTCCCTACCAATAACTCTGGATCTCGGGAATCGAACCCGTAGTCCCTACCAATAACTTAGGATCTCGGGAATCGAACCCATAGTCCCTACCAATAACTCAGGATCTCGGGAATCGAACCCGTAGTCCCTACCAATAGCGCAGGATCTCGGGAATCGAACCCGTAGTCCCTACCAATAATTCAGGATCTCGGGAATCGAACCCGTAGTCCCTACCAATAACTCAGGATCTCGGGAATCGAACCCGTAGTCCCTACCAATAACTCGGGATCTCGGGAATCGAACCCGTAGTCCCTACCAATATCACGCCGGGTCTCTGGGAATCGAACCCACAGCCCCTGGGTCTCCGGGAATCGAACCCGCAGTCCACAAGCACAGCCAATAAAGGAATCCACAGAGAGAATAATTATGCTTAACTATAACTTCACCGAAAAATAGCGCCAATAATTATCAAGGAGTTCAAATAAGGCAATTCGGCAACTAAACAGTTAAGTGCTACCTAATCATGCTTTTCTAACCACTACCGGGTAAAAATATCAAATTAACAGCCAAAGACAGGAATATCGCTCATCGAACATTTGAAATAAAGTACGTGTTCAACAACCAGCGCATGTACACACCCGTCACCTCGCGTACAAGGCATTTAAACTATCACATAATATCCTAGGGGTGAAAATTCCCCACACGAGGTTAGACAAGCCACTTACCTCGACTTCGGTACAAAACCGCTATGAAACAACTCTCTTGCCGCGAATGTCGGCCTCCACAGGTGTAGTATGTGATAAAAAAATCAATAGAATCATATCAAAATAGGTCAATTGGGCATTACCCAATCAAAACAACTCAAAATACGCCAAAAACCCACAAGTTGCCAAAACCCGACTTTCGGTACGCTTATCGAAAAATCACGAAAATTATATATTCGGGTTCCTTATCTCAATACGAGTCTAGGCATATAAAATTTACCAAAATCGGACTCCATTTGCCCACTAAAATAAGAGATTTTCTAACATTTAGGCATAGGGCTCAAACCCCCCTTTAATCTTCCAACTTCAGTGAAATAATCACGGATTTCATGATAAACCAATGAATTAAGGTCAAGAAACTTACCCCCGATGATTTCCCGATGATATCCCAGCGTTTCCCTTCAAAATCCTCTCTTGGAGCTCAACAATGGCGGTTTTGGTGTGTTAGGTCGCGACTGAAATGTTCTGGACTTAAAGTCACTGCCAGGCCATTTTACTCTACGCGATCGCAGCACTGGGCTTGCGATCGCGATGCACAAAATATGGGCGGCCTAATTTTCCTCTACGCGATCGCGAAGAACAAACTCGTCCGGCTCCCCAAACTACCCTACGCGATCGCATACTCACTCACGCGATCGCACTGTTTCCGACCAATACCCTACGCGATCGCATGAAACCTCACACGATCGCACTGGTTCAACCTCCAGACTTACGCGATCGCAGGCTTTTCTTCGCGATCGCAGAGCTCACGATTTCTCCCTTACGCGATCGCATCCCTCGCGTCGCGTTCGCGAAGAACAACTCCCAGTTCTCACTCCGCTACCCTACGCGATCGCAGACTCAACCTCGCGATCGCAGAGCTTCCCAAATTCACCCTACGCGATCGCAGACTCCCCCTCGCGATCGCAGAGCCCAATAATTTCCTCTTACGCGATCGCATGAGCAGCTTCGCGATCGCGAAGCACAAAAATTCTCTGCAATATTGCAGCAGAACCAACAGTGCAATTGGCACCAAAATGGTCCGTTTGGACCTCCGAATTCATCCCGAGGCCCCCGAGACCCCAACGAAAACCACCAACCTACTCCAAAACATGATACGAACTTATTCCAATCATAAAAACACGTCTAACAACATCAAAACCCATAATTCACATCGAATTCAATCCTAAATTTCTTAAAACTTTCCGAATTGCACATCCGATCTAAAACCCAACCAAACGACGTCCGAATGACCTGAAAATTTGCGGACATATCCAAAATCACATAACGAAGCTACAGAAATTGTCGGAATTCCATTCCGACCCCCGGATCAAAATCTCACCTATCGTTCGGATTCGCCAAAATTTCAACCTTCGACATTTCAAGCCTAATTGAGCTACGGACCTCCAAAATACATTCCGAACGCGCTCCCAACCCCGAAATCACCTAACGGAGCTAATGGAACCATCGAATTTCCGTTCCGAGATTGTCTTAACACTGTTCCGGCTACGGGCCATTTTCTAACTTTAAAGCTCTTATTTAGGGACTAAGTGTCCCAAAATACTCCAAATTTCAGAACCGACTCTCCCGGCAAACCACAATAGCATAAATGAACTTAGGGGAACAGTTAAATTGGGGATTGTGGCGTAATTTTCTAAAATGACCGGTCGGGTCGTTACATCTTCCCACACTTAAAGATTCCTTCGTCCTCGAACGAGCATAGAAAACATACCCGGAGTAGTGAAAAGATGAGGGTACTCGTTGCGCATATCCTGCTCGGTCTCCCAAGTTGCCTCCTCGACCGGCTGACCCCGCCACTGAACCTTTACTGAAGCGATGTTTCTTTGACCTTAGCTTCCTGACCTGCCTGTCTAGAATGGCTACTGGCTCCTCAACATAAAACAGATCCTCGTCTAGCTGAACAGAAGTGAAGTCCAACACATGCGACGGGTCACCATGGTACCTCCGGGCATAGAGGCATGAAATACGGGATGGACTCCGGCTAGGCTGGGAGGTAAGGCCAACTCAAAGCAACCTCCCCAACATGCCTCAAAATCTCAAAAGGGCCAATAGATCTGGGACTCAGCTGGGCACATTAGCCTGATATAATCTGAAGATATTCCCTCTTGTTCAACAATTAAGTCTTAGAGCCTAATTCCAACATCCGAAATTCTATGTCAGGCTTGTTTTCATCAAGAGATCACTCAATATTCCTCAAACGCCATCCTCAAACATGATTGCATAACCTTGCTGGATTCTTACCTTGCAACACTAAATCCACGGGACCACGATAATATTTTATGATCAAATTAGCCAAAAATTCAACGAATCAGATGCTCCCATTGCACCTCACGATCTACATGTCTCATTCCAACTTTTACAATACTGACACGACGGAAGAGATGTGCTGATATCCATAACCAACTACTGAATCAACAATTCATTGGGTCTATACTCCTGACAGGATCCATTACCTTGTCCTAAACTAGAGGATGATCCTTTCCTCTATAATATACTTCATATAATCAGTTTGCACCGACCCCAAATCACATAATCTCATCTCACCCAGTACGAACTGCTCAGGCGATAAGCCACATCAGACATAATCAAAAGTCCCACAAGATGATACAATGTGCTAGTAGGCTATTAATTCGTACGTGGTACAAAAGGAAGGCGAACACTAGAGAGAACTATTCAACTCTCACATTAACATGGACCTCCTCAGAAAATAGGAAACAGAACACATAAAAGCAATTATAGACACTAAAATAAACATTGCACTATTGCGGCGTGCAACCCGATCCCAACAATATGACCATGGCGGCGTGCCACCCGATCCCAACAATATAGACTCACACAAAGAGTCATATGTCGAGCTGAATAGCTCATCATATCAAAATACTGAATATCGATCATAAGCACACTAAGGTGCATGATATCAGACTCAATGAAAACATATAGCGCTATAGGCTATGAACTCAAGCACAACTGAGGTGCGACATAAGATATGAGCCTCAAGAGCCATCATGCTCATATAACATCACCGCTAAGCGGAACCTCAACACATAAGGAACTTACCAAGCCGTCGCACACTCATACGGCGCAATATATCTTTACTTGAATTAACTAACCGCGAAATAAGACCGTGACTATCCCTCCGTAAAGGGCGCATTGCTGGAAGAAACATAACCGGCCTGATGCAAGGCTCACTTCCACATTTAAATCTATCCACCGACCTTAAGTCTATCCTGGTCGTGCCAAGCTAAGTCAATAATATTTCACAGGTCTATAACCCACTAAGCAGAGTGCCCTCCGGGCATAAGTTCTCAAATGGATGATATCACCAAAATCCTCATACTTGGTTTAAATTTCTAACCAATCAAGTGACTACAAGTCACACCTATACAATCTTCTTGTGGGTCAAGCTCCCACCATCTTCCGAATAATTAAACGGACTTGCACATTCAGCCCACCGGCTGCACTAACACTGAAAAGCGATCAGGAGTCCCTAACCGGGATGTGAAGCCTTTCTCATAGAACACCGATCTCAAATGATACTGATGTTAATACCCATCTTACTCAAAACAGTGACACTCTTTCCCTGCTCATCCGAGCTCTTTATATCACATTCATTGACCAAATTGTGACCTTGGTCCTTACTTCAAATTTTCATACTACTCACTGCAGGAGAACTATAACAACATACGGCAAATTCTCATAACCATAAATATGCCAAATCCATAAGTAGTGGTCCAAGCCACCATAACCCTTCCCGAGATCTGCCTACTCATAACAAGCCCTTAACAGAAGAATACTTCAGAATAACATCAATCACTGCGGCCGACAAGTCTCAAATGCACCGCCACAAATCACATGCATAATTCGATCACGTTGCATGAACCGATCATTGACACTAATACGCCAACTCAACTATGGTTGATCAATCTACTTCCTTCCAGGTTATCCTTGATTGCCTTAGAAATGTTAATATCTTCCTTCAATACCTAACTTATTCCAACCGCACTTACCCCGAGTGACCTTAAATCATGAGGCCATGCTATCTTAAGAACGACGACCATTTCATGTCTCTCAAATACTACACCACAAGTCAAAATATCATAGATCATTTTGTGCCTTTCTTCATAAGTTGCTTCAAAAGCTTGAGCCTCAACTGTACTTATACACTCAGAATTATCAGGCACCACACTTTACCTCTTGAATTCACTAGGACCGCTATTGAGAACCATCCGGCCCTGACTTGGCCCAGTACCCAACCAACTCTAATGAATGTTTATAACATATGAATACCCTCTCGATAAAGCACCCAGCGGAACCACTTCCCGCGAAGCCTGCACCTATACGAGGCATAAGTCATGAATCTTTCCTCAAGTTTGAACATGAGCCAGTAAGGCTAACCATAACATGCATTCAACAGTACATATACTCAAATTACCACATGGTCCTTTCCCGTGGCTGCAATAACACAATAATATGCTAGTATCCAGAATTCACACCGGTAATTAACCATGCGACCCAATCTTAAGCGGTGGGACTCCCCCACTTAGCCCAAAGCCACTATTACACGACTCTCGAACACATTAGAACCATTCCCTCGAGTCATTTACTATTATTCAACTGCAACTCACTTGATCCAACGAATATAACCACATGTGCTCTATTAGCACTCTAACATCATAGGGTATGACCTCATCCCAATACAACCAAACATCTTCTCGCTCCATGCACCGAGCATTCTCTACCAACAACATCTTAAAACATACTATGATTCTCACACGCCTACGAAGCACCATGTAGCCTTTGTCAAATATTTCCCTGCTGATAATAAAATGCGGAGTTTATTAGGGACACAGGAACATCTAAAGTCCCAACATTATACCATACGAGTCTCAACTCTTGCCCATCCGCAAGTTTTCAAGAACTTTGGAATAGCACCTAAATACATCGCAGGCCAAATCCGATACGACACATGACCCATAATTACATCGTTGATAGTGAAATCCTTGCACTTGACACGAAGTCTTAAGATACATCTTGCTAATCCATGATACTAGCCCTTAACATTCGTACGTCTTCATCATAAAACAAGCCCAAGGCATTCGTTTGGTACATGTCCTTCTTAAGACAGTTAAACTCATTTTCCCCAGTATCTCTGTTGGCTGAATCCTTCGCTAAATAGATATCTCATATGAACCATATAATCTTTATTACCACCAACTATTTTTAGATCTACATCCACCTTGTGATTCTACCATTGCTGTGACGATTTGGCAATTAAGTAAACCTTGTCACGACCGTACTATCAACCGAATGCCAGAACCTAGTGCACCCCCATGTGCACAATTGAAGATCTCTCAATTCTCTTGCATTATCGATATGGACGACACGCGGTAACAATAGTTGAGTAAATTCTTGACTCCCTTGAGATCTCTCTGCAACGTCACGAACCGTCGGTGCATACTTGATACCGAGTGCGCAATCTCAATACACGAGTGGATACAAAAGAACATAATGACGCACGATAAGGAATTCAAAGAATTGAAGAGTTTCCTAAACAGTTACATAGCCTCTCGTAAATAAATACAGACGTCTCTGTATTGATCAGCGAGACTCTAAGTAACCGGTACGTGTCCCGTGACTCCTATGAACCTAGAGCTCTGATACCAACTTGTGACGACCCTAGTTCACCAATCGTGAACCTGTCATGACGGCACCCAGTCTACGAGACTAGGTAAGCCTAACACGTTGCGGAATATACAAGCTATGAACACTTAAATAAGAAAACAGCGGAAAAATAGGGTAAAAGTTATGTAATCCGTGCCACTTGGCACATACATCCGTCAACACCATGAATAAAACACTACCAAGATCCGGAATCCCACGGTAACACAGACTAAAAGAGAATATACAATTGTGGCTCTACGTGTAAAGAGTGTCTAACAACGAAATGAAGGAAAAATGCCAACTAGTACTATTAGAATAGAAGGAGAAACCTCTGGATCCGCGGACGTAGCAGATCATACCTCGAGGTCTCCCAGAAAGCTGCGGAATCACCTAGCACGGGCCTGCTCTGATATACCTGGATTCTGCACAACAAAAAGTGTGCAGAAGAGTAGCATGAGTACACCACGGCGGTACTCAGTAAGTGCCAAGCCTAACCTCGATGGAGTAGTGACGAGGAAGGTCGGGGCCCTATTGAGAGAACAATAATATAATGATGATAACAATGATAAACAGTTTTAATAATAATGAATCTGAAATGACGACAGTAAAGTGATTTCTGCAACCGTCTACAATTAAGCTAACAACAAATAACCAACTCAATAAAACAAGTCCAGGACCTGTGGGAATCGAACCCACGGTCCCATTGACAATACCTCTGTGTCTCCGGGAATCGAACCCGCAGCCCATGTCTCAATAAATAATCAATAACTCAGGATCTCCGGGAATCGAACCCGTAGTCCCTACCAATAACTCGGGATCTCGGGAATCGAACCCGTAGTCCCTACCAATAACTCAAGATCTCGGGAATCGAACCCGTAGTCCCTACCAATAACTCAGGATCTCGGGAATCGAACCCGTAGTCCCTACCAATAACTCAGGGATCTCGGGAATCGAACCCGTAGTCCCTACCAATAACTCAGGATCTCGGGAATCGAACCCGTAGTCCCTACCAATATCACGCCGGGTCTCCGGGAATCGAACCCACAGCCCTGGGTCTCCGGGAATCGAACCCGCAGTCCACAAGCACAGCCAATAAAGGAATCCACAGAGAGAATAATTATGCTTAACTATAACTTCACCGAAAAATAGTGCCAATAATTATCAAGGAGTTCAAATAAGGCAATTCGGCAACTAAACAGTTAAGTGCTACCTAATCATGCTTTTCTAACCACTAGCGGGTAAAAATATCAAATTAACAGCCAAAGACAGGAATATCACTCATCGAACATTTGAAATAAAGTACGTGTTCAACAACCAGCGCATGTACACGCCCGTCACCTCGCGTACAAGGCATTTAGACTATCACATAATATCCTAGGGGTGAAAATTCCCCCACACAAGGTTAGACAAGCCACTTACCTCGACTTCGGTACAAAACCGCTATGAAACAACTCTCTTGCCGCGAATGTCGGCCTCCACAGGTGTAGTATCTGATAAAAAAATCAATAGAATCATATCAAAATAGGTCAATTGGGCATTACCCAATCAAAACAACTCAAAATACGCCAAAAACCCACAAGTTGCCAAAACCCGACTTTCGGTACGCTTATCGAAAAATCACGAAAATTATATATTCGGGTTCCTTATCTCAATACGAGTCTAGGCATATAAAATTTACCAAAATCGGACTCCGTTTGCCCACTAAAATCAGAGATTTTCTAACATTTAGGCCTAGTGCTCAAACCCACCTTTAATCTTCCAACTTCAGTGAAATAATCACGATTTCATGATAAACCAATGAATTAAGGTCAAGAAACTTACCCCTGATGATTTCCCGATGATATCCCAGCGTTTCCCCTTCAAAATCCTCTCTTGGAGCTCAACAATGGCGGTTTTGGTGTGTTAGGCCGCGACTGAAATGTTCTGGACTTAAAGTCACTGCCAGGCCATTTTACTCTACGCGATCGCAGCACCGGGCTTGCGATCGCGATGCACAAAATATGGGCGGCCTAATTTTCCTCTACGCGATCGCGAAGAACAAACTCGTCCGGCTCCCCAAACTACCCTACGCGATCGCATACTCCCTCACGCGATCGCACTGTTTCCGACCAATACCCTACGCGATCGCATGAAACCTCACGCGATCGCACTGGTTCAACCTCCAGACTTACGCGATCGCAGGCTTTACTTCGCGATCGCAGAGCTTAGGATTTCTCCCTTACGCGATCGCATCCCTCGCGTCGCGTTCGCGAAGAACAACTCCCAGTTCTCACTCCGCTACCCTACGCGATCGCAGACTCAACCTCGCGATCGCAGAGCTTCCCAAATTCACCCTACGCGATCGGAGACTCCCCCTTGCGATCGCAGAGTCCAATAATTTCCTCTTACGCGATCGCATGAGCAGCTTCGCGATCGCGAAGCACAAAAATTCTCTGCAATATTGCAGCAGAACCAGCAGTGCAATTGGCACCAAAATGGTCCGTTTGGACCCCCGAATTCATCCCGAGGCCCCCGAGACCCCAACGAAAACCACCAACCTACTCCAAAACATGATACGAACTTATTCCAATCATAAAAACACGTCTAACAACATCAAAACCCATAATTCACATCGAATTCAAGCCTAAATTTCTTAAAACTTTCCGAATTGCACATCCGATCTAAAACCCAACCAAACGACGTCCGAATGACCTGAAAATTTGCGGACATATCCAAAATCACATAACGAAGCTACAAAAATTGTCGGAATTCCATTCCGACCCCCGGATCAAAATCTCACCTATCGTTCGGATTCGCCAAAATTTCAACCTTCGGCATTTCAAGCCTAATTGAGCTACGGACCTCCAAAATACATTCCGAACGCGCTCCCGACCCCGAAATCACCTAACGGAGCTAATGGAACCATCGGATTTCCGTTCCGAGATCGTCTTAACACTGTTCCGGCTACGGGCCATTTTCTAACTTTAAAGCTCTCATTTAGGGACTAAGTGTCCCAAAATACTCCAAATTTCAGAACCGACTCTCCCGGCAAACCACAATAGCATAAATGAACTTAGGGGAACAGTTAAATTGGGGATTGTGGCGTAATTTTCTAAAACGACCGGTCGGGTCGTTACATCAATGAATGCACATCTAATTAATTTTTTTCAGTCGTTTCTTTAAGAAAAAATCTGTGTGTCTCTCTGTTGTAATTGAACATTTGTAATTGAAACAATGTTGAAAATAATGTATTGAAGAGCAATTGTGCATGAAAGTTGAAGTTTGTTGCATTTATATATTGTCTTCCATGTGTTTACATATGGTAGAGAGACCATTTCTAGATTTTTTTAAAAAAAATAAATTCAATTGCATTGTTATTGTTATGCTATATGGGTACTAAAACACAATCTTTTTCTTATGATTTTGCAGATGTGAATGCAAACGCTTTTGTTGCACTGTAAAGGAGAAGAGCAATTATAGTATGGAGAAAAAAATCACCTTTTATGAAAATATAGGTTGTACTTTCATGGATGTAAAAATTGTGCCACTTTCGTAGTAAAATGCATCTCATTTTGTCAAATATGTAAATGGGTATATGTATTTATGTGTATTCTCATGGATATGAATATTGTGTTACTTTCCAACGATACCTTAATTTCCTGTCTCTTTTTGCAATTACATATTAACATAAAATTAATTACAAATAGTGCTTCCAAATTTTACAATGTTGGGCCCGTGCTATGCACGGGCAATACTTATCTAGTTACCATAAGAAACGTAATCAAATTATGTCAATCCCCAAAAAAATATTTAATACAGGTCATTTAAAAGTTATTATTCAAAAGATAGTAACTACAATGATTCAACAATAATAATACAATTAACTATATATTATCTTAAAAAAATCTATAACTTGCCTACAAAGAACACCCATAATTTTCTACAATATTTTTTTGTTACCATCACTTACATACATTTTGAATACATAATACCCACAATTTATTTTTTACCCAAAACCTGTAGTTGTTTGTGTTAACAACTACAATTAATATAAGCGTAAATACAATTAAGCACATATAGTTATGTACATGTAAAAATACATTAATAAGAGAAAAACTACAAAAATACTATAAAAAAACTTCCCTACCCCATCTCATCCACAAATTAACATACAATCTAAAGGTGTTTAACGGGTGGGCCGGGCCGGTCCGGGTCCAATTTTTTTTAACCCGTACGGGTTCCTTACCTGGCCGGTTCCGGGCTCTCCCTTAACGGGTATAACAGGTTGGGGTTTTTTCGGTTAAAAATTGACCCGTATGGGTTACGGGTTAAAGGGGCCGGCCGGGCCGGGTTTAACGTTTTTTCTTTCTTTTTTTTTTGTAATTTTGTATAACTATTGTAATTTATTTAAAGAACACAAAGTAAATGATACTTGTGCACTTATAAAGTTTCAATGTAAGACTTTAAGTTTGTATTTCAAAAATAAGTTAGATGATTTAGTTTTAATTTAAGACTTTAAGTTTGAAATTGAAATTTAAAAATTGAAGTTTCAAATTTCAATTTAAGACTTTAAGTTTGAATTTCTAAATAATAGTTTTAATTTAAGACTTTAAGTTTGCTTTCAAAATTAAAGTTCCAATTTAAGAATTTAAGTTTGAAACTTTGAAACTTTAAATTTGACATTCAAATTTAAATTGTTAAAGTTTCAATTTAAGATTTTAAGTTTGAATTTCAAAATTAAAATGCTAAAGTTTCAATTTAAATTATATTAAGAATTTGTATTACTTTAAAATATGAATTAAAGAATAGAAGGAATATGAGAAAAATTGCACTTGCTGCAAATTGCAAGTGCTTCTTTTATTTCATATTTCATAACTCAAATTTGAAACTTACAAATTGAATGTTTACATCTTTTAAGACTTGAACAAATAACAATAAGTAAATTCAAATATTTTGCATTGCCCTGCTAAGTTCATCATAATCAAATAATCAATATGAACTGATTGGCCTTCTTCTGGAGTATTTAATTCGGATGGGTGACCACTTGTTAATATATCTCCAAGTTCCTCGTCTTCTGGGCTATCAACATCTTCATGTCCTTGATTTCTTCAGTTGAATTCGTACAATGTGCATTAGCAACTTCAGTTATTGGATATCTATATTTATAGCAAACTTTTAAAAATAAATATGTATAGTTCCATCTAGTAACTCTCCAGTAGTAGGGTTAATAGTTGTTTGACTATCATCACAATCTAGGCCCCATTCTATCGGGTGTGAAGCTCTCATATGCCTACTAAGCGTTCCAGTTCCCCATAAATTTCCTACAGTCAAATGTTTAAATGAATCTTTACAAATTTTGCATCTAACTCTATCAGAACCTTCAATTAATTCAAAAAAATTCCAAACCCTACTTCTTTTTCTACGATTAGTCGTCGGAGCCGTAGGTGGTCTACCACTAGTGCCACAACCACCACCCCTTGTATCAACTCCAACACTACCTACCCCAGCACTAGGTGCACTAGTAGGTGTAGCAGATATCTCTTCTTCAATTCTTATTTCATTATCTTCTATTCCATAATCTTCTTGTAATTGATCATAATCTATATTTTCATTAGGCGATGTTTCGGGAACAATAGATATTGGGCTATTACTACTAGATGCTGAAGAATTACCTCTACTTTTACTCCCCTTATCAGTAACTTTTCTACACGCTTTTTAGCAGCACTAAACATATTATGAAATTTAAGGAATAAATAAGCTCAAAATAAATATGCAATTAAAATATTAATAAGAGAAAGAGTTGGAGGGAGTGCACCGAATTGGAGCACTTGGTTATGCAATTTCGAATTTCCGATGTTACCACGAACAAACGTCAAGCCAATATTCCAACTTGAAGTTCAAAACCCGAATGATAAAATACTATAATTGAATTTCAATTATTCAACAAAAATGAGCCAAATAAATTCGAAGATGAAATGAGAAATTATTAAGACTTGAAGTTGAAGTCTTGAACTAGATAATTAGAGAATATGTGATAAGAGAATTTGAGATTGAGATGAGAATTTTGAGTGAGAAATGAAGAAGGGGGTGGGGGGTATTTATAGATTTACATAAGGCTACATTTGTAAATTAATAATGTGTTAAAAATTTAAAAAAATGGCCAAAAGTTAAATAGATCCGTTGGCCAACGGATTTTTTTGATTCTAGCCGTTTGGGGTGGGCCCCATATAACTGAATTTATAAAAAAAAAAATCGACCGTTTAACCGGGCCGGGCCGGCCCGATTTACCCGTTAAGGGTACTGTTTTGCCGGACCGGGCCTAACCGGTTCCGGTTAACCGTTAAAAAATATATCCCGGAACAAACCCCTACCCCATTAAAACCCAGCCCACCCGGCCCCTTTTCTACCGGTCCGGGCCGGTTCCGATTTCTACCGGTCTAGGCCGGTCCGGAACCGGTCCAACCCGGCCCGTTTAACAGGTCTAATACAATCTCCACCATAACTACATAAAAACCACAATACCCCATTTGTAAAACTGTATAATTTAAAACCTAGCATATAACTACAGAATAAACACTTCTGAACTACACCACTACAAAGTAGATACATTTCTAAATAAAGTTAATAACTACAATTTATACATAATATTTGGACCACAGAGGTGAATGACTTCAACTAAACTACAAGAAATAAGCTGAAACTTAATATCAACTATATTTAAACTATGAAATTAAACCAAGTGATTTAATATCAACTTAATATCAGCTATGCGTTCTACAGAAATTGTAGTTCCATTAATATACACAAGAAAAAATAAAATAAGTATGTAGTTGTTAAACATCAAACCAAACAAAACACTAAGTTTTACAATAAACAAATTACTAAAAATATGAATTGAAAACAACAAATATTCACCTTGCCATAATTTTTTGCCATTATCAACTTTGGAATGTTTTTTGAGTGTTTATTGTTTTTTTGTTTGGGAGAAGCCACTGGAAGGGACTTTTATTTTTTTATACTGTTTTTGGTGGGACATCATCAGCAAAATCATCATCAAGACAGAGCTTTTTACCTTTTCTTTTTAACAGATTGACAACTGGTTTAGAGCTAGATACCAAAATCACCTCGTGCAACTTATTTGATCTCAACACGGATTTATCGCGGAGATGCTCGATTAGAGGTACGTTCCATTGTATGCGATTTTGGTTGTATTTTTGTTGGGGATATTGGTGTTGATACCCACAAATCCAAAAAGAGGGAATGTCGAGTAATTTAGGAATTTCTTGAGGGTTTTGAGGTGATTTATTATTGTTCATTGTTTACAACGACAAATTTGCCATAATTTTTAACGAATTTGTGAGAAGAAGAAAAATGGAGTGTGGATGTAGTTGGTAGAGGATGGAGGGTAGCTTACAGTGGAGTGTAGTTGGAGAAGGGGAGAGGGTATGAGGTGTAGTTGGAGGAGGAAATTAGGAAAAAGTGTACTTTAATTTGAAACGTGAAAGCAAATATAAAAAATGAATAGTAAAAAGGGCGGATAAATTGGGGGGATTGATTTTTTAGTGAGGTAGGGTTTACTGGTTATGTTTAATTTGAAGGACCCACATAATAGTACCATAATTTTGAATTATGGTACATATATGTAATTAAAATAACATATATGCAATAAAAAAAAAATTTAAATATATTATGTAATATATTAGTGTATTTGGTATATATACATATGTAAAAATTTCTTAAATTTTTGTACTACTAATATTGGTATAATTATACAAAATGTATATTTTATATAGATAAGAGTGCCTAAAGATAAAAATTCCCTCCGGGTAAAACAATTAGTGTATAGTAATATTCAATTATACTATTCCGATTGCTAAAACAGCCGGAATCTGGTCAGATAATGCTGATTTTTGACCTCATTCAGATCGAAATAATACGGTCGCAGAATGGTTGGTCTGCAATAGTTTGCAACTGATTTCATCTATAATTTGTGACTGTTGCACTCGAAAGTCAAAATATAAAAAAGCGACTAATAAATGTATAGTCAATGATATTACTGATGCGGTCACAAACATTTGAATTAAAATTTAATTTTATATAAACTTTTTCGCTACTTCGATCACAAATGTTATAAATAATTATAATTTATTTAAAAGTTTTTCACCACAGTGGTCGTAAACATTAAAGTATTTTGGTGTCACTGTAGTCGCAAATTAGATTTAGTATTATTTATTTATTTATAATTTTCACTACTGCGGTTGCAAAACTAATTTAATTATTTATTTATTTTCCATTATAGTAGTCGCAAATGTTTGGAAATAATGAAGCAATTTGCGACTACTGTGGTATGAAAACTGGAAATATTTTGACATATTTTAGCTATTTTAAAGGGGTTTTGACACAGATATCCATAAAAATAAAACTATTTACTCTTGTCTACCTATTTATTTTCCTACCCATAAACTAATTATATTTCCTACCCATAGTAGATTTTGCGGGGAATTTTTTCTTTATTTTTCAATTCCCTTTTATTTCTATGTTTCTTTTCTTTTTTTTTTCTCCTTTTCCCCTTGTTTTCTTCTTATTTTTTTTATTTTTTCCTTTTCTAATTTCATTTAACTTCTTTTTTATATTCTTTTTCTCTTCATAATGTAATTCATTTACTATTTTTACTATTTTTTATTTTTATTTTTTTATATTATTACTAAAGAAAAATCAGATCGTGTACCAATTAGATGTAGCTAATACAATCAAAAAATATTAGCTAACATATGATACCAGTATAGTATATAGATGTACCAACAGGGTATACGATTGGTACGCAAAGAGTTAAAAAATTATAATTTAATTATTAAACTGAAATAATATTCAGTTGTCAATAAACAACTTTAAAAAATTGTAAAAGGATCTAATTGTAAGAGTATACCATTACATCATATAGCATACTATAATTAATTTTTATTTTTTAATTTGCCCCTCACGCTGGGTAAAAGCTTAAAACAAATTAAAAAGGAAAAGACAAGTAAATTTACGGGTAATAAGTATACTATTATAATATATTGTATACTATTACAGTATAATATTATAATATCTTTCATATTATTACAATATATCATAATAATATATTATGTACTATAATGGTATACGGTTGCAGTATAACTATATACTCCTATAGTATATTAGTATACTGTAGCGGTATACTGTTAGGTAACTGTGTTCTTCTTCGATTATTACAATATACCATTGCAGTAAGTAAACTATAATAGCATACTGTTGCACTATAACTATATACTCCTATAGCATATTGTATACCTAGCGGTATATTGTAGCCGTATTCTTCGATTTTCAACTGAAAATTTCGATCTCAATCACCTCAAATCAGCTCCAAATGCTATAAGCAATATTTAACAACACCCACTTTGAATCAAATAATTTTTTTTAAAATAATTATGTCATGATCCATTTTTCATAAATAGGTCATGATGGCACCTAACACCATAGTTATGCCAGCCAAGTTGCGGAATTATGATTAAGTTCTTATTTTTAGTTTAGCCAAAACCAGATATACTAAAATTTTCAAGTAAATGAAGAAACTAGCAAAAATCATAAAGTACTGACATAGCAATACAGACCCCAAAACGAATATCCATACAATGTGTGTGCCTGAACCTGGTGCACTAGTTACGGGCGATCAGTAGAGTATACACAAAAATTATACAAAATACTATCCTACTGTCTGAATCAGAATAGACAGAAAATCCTAAATACAAGAAAGGACTCCTTCGGTTGCGGATCGACATGAGAAAGAAGGCAGCTCACCATAGAAGTCCCTGAGCGAACTCATTATTGCGCGCCCGGATAATGTCCAGATCCACCTACCTTAAAACCTATACATTTAAGTACAAAAGTGTAGCATGAGTACATAAAATACATGTACTCAGTAAGTATCCCGTCTAATCTCGAAAAAGTAGAGACGAGAGGTCGACTTAATACTTACTAAGGTCCAAATAATATGATATAATAAAGTGAGATATACAACACAATGAATTACCAATTTACAGGTTCAACAGAAGGGTTATACTCATATTCTTGCCTTAATCCAATTATCAGTTTCTTCTTTTAAATACAATGAGCAATCGTATCATAACTAACTGTAAACACATAAATCATGCACAAACATGCCGAGGTCGACGACCTGCTCCAACAGAAAATAAATAGTGCACTGCCGAGGGTCGAGCGACACGAACCATGTATGCATTTATTATTACCCAAGCGATCGGCCCGGTCCATAATCATCAAGACGATATCAATAAAAGCACATAAGGCTCAATTACATACAAGGGAAGTCTCTACCAAGGCTCAATAATTTTATATGTTCACTTTCACGTTCTCAAGTCTCTAGCAATTTATAACGATCAAATTGTCAATTTTAAAGTAAGAAATATTCCCCAAATAGGCATGCGTGGGTCCTAAACTACCCAAACAATTCTCATATAGTAGCTACGCACAGACTCTCGTCACCTCGCACACGCATAGCCCCCGCATTTAGCAGCAATTACTTATTCAAAATCCTATGGGGACATTTTCCCTCTTACAAGGTTAGAAAGGAGATTCACCTTGCTCCAAAGTGCACTCCTAATATCCAAGAAAGAGCTCAAGTCCTTAATTTGAACCCGGACAATCCCAAACTAATCAAATGAAGAAAGAACTAGTAAATAAAGGTTTACAAGATCGAATTCTAGCTATTTAAGAAATTTGCTAGCCTTTAACATTAGTTTCCTAAATTCCGACCTCAGTCCCACACGCCCAGATTCTAATATTATTTGAAGGAAGTTGTTTTCTATCACCTAAGGATCATAAATATACGATTTCTAGTTCATTTTATGGCAAATTATAGGGTTAAATCTTAGTTTTGGTTAAACGCTAGGTCTAGCTTTAATCTCGTGAATTTTCCCTAATTTTAGTATTAATTCCACCTAATGTTTATGTATTTATGGTAAGAGTGAGTGGGGATTACTTACCTTGTGATGTTAGGAAGAAATTCTCTCTTTGGAACCTTCAAAATCACCCAAGTGGTGTGAAATTGAGAGAAAAGGAGCTTGAATTCGTACTTAAACCCTTACTGTCCCAACGGTTTTCGCATATACGGACGAATTACCGCATATGCGGTGTCCGTTTTTGCGGAAAATAACCGGCTTTGCGGTTTGGGGGCACTGTGGATCGGACCGCTTCTGCGGTCTTGTTTTCGCACACGCAGGACCGCTTCTACGGTCCCAAAGCCGCTTATGCAGTCTCTACCCTTCCAAGCCCTTCCGCTACTGTGACCAGGTGGGCACTTATGCGGTCACCGCTTCTGCGGTCAAAGAGTAGCAGAAGTGGTTTGACAGAAGCAGTAACCTTGCTTCCTTTCAAAATCCGACTTTGCTAAAACCTCGACCATTTGATGCTTGGGGCTCTCGAGTCCCGCCCGAACATACCAATAGGTCTGAAATTACAAGGTGGACCTAGTCAAACCCTCGGAACACCCACAACATTATTAAATGAAGGAATTAGACCCCAAAACCAATTGATCCATTTTAATGAATGTCAAGTTCTTAACTTCCTACCAATGGGTCAAAATGCCCTTAAACTACTCGGATTGACACCAAATTCTGTAGCTAGGTCTTAACTGATATTTCGGACTTGTACCAAGTTTCGGAATTGAAATCCGAACCCGATACCTATAAAAACAATAATTTCTTAATTTATTTAAATCTTTGAAACTTAAACTTAATAATTTTACATAAAAATTTATTACTGGGGTTAGGGACCTCGAAATTCGATTCCGGGTATACGCCCAGGTCCCATATTTTCTCACGGACCCTCAAAAATTGCCGAATCGTGATTCCAGGTCTGTTTTCCCAAAATATTGACCGAAGTCAAACTTAGTCTTTTCAAAGAAACTTAAAGAAGCAACTAGGCTTATTCTTGCCCGAAATTCTTCTAACTTCCGAACCACCTGCCCCTGCAAGTCATAATTTAGCTAAAGCAAATGAGAAAAGTATTATTTAAGGGAATTGGGCTCGAAAATGCAAAACGACCAGTCGGGTCGTTACAAATTAAATCTTAGTTCTTTTTGAAGAATGATATAAGGGAAATGAAAGAGTTTGTCCAAGTCTTCTTCGCGAAAGCGAACTTTATCCAAGTCATTGACATTTGGATGTGTCAAAAGGAAGAGTTTGTGTGCAAAAACTTGCTCGGATTGTTATATAATTCTTCCGCATCCATGGCTACCTTTCTTTGCTATTTCTTGGTTTTTTGTTTCATTGTACTTTCAGATGCCTCTATGAAGAAGAAGAAAATAGGGGTGTGCATTCGAATCGATTTATCGATAGATCGAATTGATTATTTATTATCGATTTCGATTTCAAAATTTTTCTTATTGAGTTATCGATTTCAATTTCGATTTTTTCCTCTTCGGTTATCAGTTTATCGATAAACCGATAAGATATACTAAAATTTTTTTTACCCTTATTCTATAATACCCTTTCCTTTACCCTAAGTCCCTAACCCTATTATTTCATCTACTATATTTAAGGAATGATCATATTTAAAGCTCAAGGGAATAAAGTTCAAATTAATGAAAAATAGAATTAGCCATGATGATGTATTTTTATTTTTTATACCGTTGGAGTATTAGTGGCATACATTTGATACCTTACTTTAGCTTTGTTGCATGTGCTTGTTGACACAAGTTTTATGTTATAAATGGCGTTCGTCTTATTCCATATTAGTTAGGCGTGTTTATAGAGATATACTTTATGTGGAATCCTGTAATTTTTTTAACTTTCTGTGTAATCCCGTAATTTATTTATTGGTGTAATCGATAATTGAATCGATAATCCCCAAAATTGGTAAATTGAAATAAAAAAAATTAAAACCTTATTGAAACGATAACGATAAGTATATGCACAAACCGATTATCGATAAGTAATTATCGATAAGGGTCAAAATCGAATACATACCCCTAGAAGAAAATGAGAAAAGGAAAAAACTTGGTACTTTCAAATGCCTCTGTGAAGAAAAAGAAGAAAATGAGAAAAGAAAAAATCAGGTCTATCTTTTGGGCCCATGAGTAGGAGTAGTAAATTAATTTGGGCATGGAAATTAAAGGGTAAATAGTTTAGGATTAATGGGTATAAAGTGAGATTTTCTCTATTTTAAAGCCACACACACCTACCAATCCAAAAATACAACAACTAAATGATTAACCATCCTTCCAACTAGGGGGGACAAACGGTCGGGTCAGATATGAGTGGGTCAAAACGGGTAGTTTAAAAAATAGATAAATTATCTGACTCGATCTATATTTGAGATGGATAAAAATGGATTTATTCGAATAATATGGATATCCATATTATCTATGGCTTCTTAAATATGATCACTTATGAGAGAAATCCTAGTCTTCCAAACTTAAGGAACTCCAATTTGAGGCTTTACAAAATGTAAAACTTAAACACAGTAGTTATCCATTGGTTAACCATTTTCTAAGTGGATAATATGGTTCTTTATCCATATTCGATCCGTTTTAAAATAGTTCATTATGCAACCTATTTTTTGATGGATACTTGTCACGACCCAAACCCCGGTCGTGATGGCGCCCAACACATTGCTAGGCAAGCCGGACCATTTTCCAAATAACCCGTTCAATTATTAAAATAAGATCATTCTATTTAAGGTTAACTAGCCTATCTTCATAGCAATATAATAAATGCGAAAATAGAAACAACTGAAATACAGCCCAATAGATCCGGTGTCACAAGTCAAAGCCTCTAACAAAAGAGTACATCCTATACAATCCGAGTCTAAACAGAATAAACAAAAGATAAATAGAGGAAGGGAGAGATCGGGTCCTACGGACGCCGGCAGCTACCTCGATGTCTCCATAGCTGATGGTAAAAATAGCAGTGTAAACCTCAACTACCCTCTTGGAACCTTGTACCTGCACACAAGGTGCATGGAGTAGAGTGAGTACTCCCAACTCAGTGGGTAGTAATCAATAAATAATAACTGAAAGTAAGAACACCTGTAAGAACACTAAACAGTTCTAAGGACAACTGTACAGGTAACTCATCTCTAAAGAGGAAATCCGATTTCAGTCTACTGCTACCTCACACTGATCCAACACTGCTGCGGCGCATAGCCCGACCCTCACTTATACTGTTGTGGCGTGCAGCCCGATCCAATTTATATATCATATATATAATATGCTGTAGCGTGTAGCCCGATCTAATATAATAGATATAATGCTGCGACATGCAACCCGATCCAATAATATATAACTGCGCTCAGTGGGGGTGTGTGCAGACTCCGGAGGGGCTCCTTCAGCCCAAGCGCTATAATACTGCGGGGTGCAGTCCGATCCACATATATATTACTGCGGCGTGCTGTCCGATCCATACATTTATATATTACTGCGGCATGCAGTCCGATCCAATACATGTATATGTATATACTGCTGCGGCGTGCAGCCCAATCCGATATATATATCAATACCTCATAATGGGTTCTCGACCTCTCTCAGTCAATATAGACTCGGCCTCTCGAGCCCACTCAGCTAGAATAGTGTATTCAACCCTAGATATTCTCACTTAGAGTACACATTTAGTACTGGTTCATGTCATGCTATACAACTATGAATACGGCTGAGAGAGTATGTGTTCAACATGGTATAGAATTCATTTAGCTCCACAGGCTTCCCTAATATTCTACAGATCGGTACAAGGCCCCAAACATGGCGACTAGCCCAATTATACAGGTATAAGCTCAGTCTCAGTCAACATGCACTGTAAACTAACAACCGGGAAGGACCAAGTCCAAATCCCCAGTCACAATTCCACCACGACCGTCGCATGACGCGTGTTTCATCTCAATATAGCACTGTATAGTGCAAATACGAGATTTCAAACCCTCGGTATATCATCCATTGCTACCACTCACCTCGAACCAGCCAAAACCTAGCTCTCCTTATGCTTTCCTCGCAAATCGACCTCCTCGAGTGCCAAATCTAATAAAAACCAATAAGAATACATCAAAATTGACTAATGGAAGATAACCTAATCAAAATTACTCGAAAAACACCCCAAAATACGAAGTTGACAAAACCTGAGCCCCGGGCCTGCTTCTCTAATAATTATAAAATTCACATTTTCGGAATCTTTGTCTCGCCACGATTCCGTGCATATAAAATTTATCAAAATCGGAGTTCAAATGGGCCACTAAATCCCAAATTTACATAGCAAAAACCAAGCCCTAATTTCTTCAATTTTATACTCAATTTCAGAGAATTAGTGGATGAATCTTTGATAAAATCATGTAATTGACTCATAAAACTTACCTCCAAGGCCAACTTCAACAATGGCAACACCAAGCTTCTCGCCCACAAAACTTTTAAAAGCCAACACAGTAAGGAACCGGAAGAGATGAGGCATAGGTAAGTCTTCGGAGACGTTTGAATTGAGCTGATTCCAACAATCCCACTAGTATTACAAGTTTTCTGGCATATGTCCATCCCATCAAGGCGATATCTTTCTCTAACATCGATCAAATGAGGAGTAGTGAAAAGTCCTATTTTGAAATTGCACTCCCGTAAAATTGCTTCACAGAAGGCACATGTTGAACCCTTTCCTTTAGTTCCGGCAACTGGATAATCTTAAGGCCTGCTATCTTTTATTCCAAGCCCAAAATCTTAATGTACCTCAACATTTTTTTCCAGTTTCTGGTTTTGACTTTTTTTTTTCTTTGAGTAATGAGAGTCGAAAGAGCTTCCATGGCAGATTCATATGTGTATGGAAGCTGAAACTCTTGTGACATATTCCTATATTTCTCTTATGCTAGCATTAATGTTAGAATGATCCATAATTTCTTGACAAAAATAAAGATTGTTGTACAATAATATCATTTGGGGTTATTTATTTTTCACTGATTAAACCCCTATGACATTGAGGAAATTCTGAAGCTATCTTTTAAAGCATAAAGTGGTCCGATTGACCATCCAAAACTCACCCGAGGCCCTCGGGACCTCAACCAAACATGCCAACATATCCCATAACATCATACGAATTTGTTCCATTCATATAAATACGTCCTTAAACACAAAAATCATCAAATTAAGGCGGATTCAAGCCTAAGTTTTAACTATAACTTCCGAAACCGACATCCAATCAAAAACCCGACCAAATGATGTCCGAATGACCTGAAAATTTACAAACATATCTAAAACCACCTAAAAAAGCTACTGCAACTGTCGGAATTCCTTTCCGACTCCCGGATCAAAATATCACCTATCGACCGGTTTTCGCCAAAATTCCAATTTCGCCAATTCAAGCCTATTTCTACACTGGATCTCCAAATTCAATTCTGATCGCTTTCCTAAGTCACAAATCAACCCCCAAAGCTAATCGAACCATCATAATTCGATTCTGAGCCCTCTAACTCACAAGTCAATGTCCGGTTGACTTTTCCAAACTATTCCTTCATCAAAAAGACTATTTGTCTCGCTCCTACCAAACTCGATCCAAATTGACTCAAATTCACCAAACACATATATTGAGACATGAACAAGCATATAACGGAAAAAACGGGGTGGTAACTTACGTGACGACGGACCGGGTCGTCACATTCTCCCCAACTTAAATAAACGCTCGTCCTCGAGCGTACCCAGAGTTGTACTAGAAGCAACCCAATAGTTGAATGATCTTACCAAGCATATACTCGGGGTGATCCCATGTCACCCTATCTAACATAAGTCCTATAACACAATATAGCTGGAATTTCACAGCCCATCCAAACCATAAACCATATTGCACTTCCCTAAATCACACACACCAGATCAGAACCCCACGTCTATACTCAAAATAAATCAGAACCAACTGCAATAACCCATACTTGCCACTCTAGGTGGGATCATATGATATACAACACAACCCAAACACTCGAGACGATGGCATCCATTCACAAAAATTGGCCACAATAACCAAATACTAACAGAAAAACCTTTCTCATTAGCTAAAGTCTTATCCAACAACTTCATGTACTGCCCATGGCAACTGAAACACGCGATATACCGAACCCATATGTCATGTCAACCATTCATGAATCCATTTCTCTTTTAACTGATACTACAACAGATTTTGGAGCCAAACCTTGATATTACCTTTCTAACCAGCTGAAATAACATATGTTCGCACTCATTAATGACTCCAATGATCATTTCAATTATAACACACCACACTGGTGATATGACACCTTTTCATCGGCCTAAGTCATGACGAGCACAACACAGGATCCAATAAGAAACGATCTAAACACACTCGAATCATGATAACTGACTCACACAAAAGAGTTGTAATTCAAATTCCTCAATACCATCACAACACTAAACTGAGATCTCGTCTCACATCATAGAATTAGAGTACCTGAATCCTCCTCGAAAGGTCATAACATCACGTGGCCTTGCCACAACCTATGATTCTATCCAAACACTATTACTCATAAAGCACCTCAAGTCACCATGCTCAAAACGGTCAGCCACACACAGATTTAGGTCTGAACTCAAGCAATCAATCTCACCCACGGTGAAACACTCAATATATGCTATCAAATCTTGTAAGGACACAACCGATGTGCTATTCACCGAGAAATACCCAATACAAAATTTCCTCAGAAACCAGGAAGTATTGTATACAAGGTAACATATAGAAAAATATTCTCCACATCACACTGTTGCAGCGTGCAACCCGCCACAAATAACATACCCGTGGTGGCGTGCCACCCGATCCAGATATCATATCCGTGGCGGCGTGCCACCCAATCCACTCATAAATCTCGCAAAAGGAAATGTGCATCGAGTGAAATTGCTTATTACAAATATATATAGCCTCAAGCACGGCCACAAGAAATGCATCCAACAAAGTTCCTCAATATCGGAACTGAATCAATGGTAGAAATCTCTGCACTGACATCCGCCACGAAGGCCCAACTGACAAAGCAATACCTGCCAGTCGTCCGCTAGTCCTGGGGTACACTACCCTGCTAGAACATAATCTGATGCACTCTACTACGCAATTTGTGGCATTTTCATACATAGTCCATATCACCTTAGTCTAGACAACCTGACTTAAGACAACCAGTCTGTAATCAAATATCATAATCCAAATTTATCATATCAAACAAAGAGAGAGCCACTAGGGCTTACGATTTCTAATTACCGCTAAACGATACCGATACACACGATATACAACCACTACATAGGCGGATTACGAGAACTTCTAGTCTCCAACACATATATAACACATGAGTCACTATGTGTGATTCCACACTCCACTATACGAATACATAACACACATCAAACATCCATTCATACCACGAAAGCCATTCAGAAATTTCCCTATGCCATCAACAACTCAATCATCACAGTTGATCCAACAAGAGAATGCCACAATACCACTAGATATTATCAGTTTATATTACCTTGTCCTTTTTGACCATATACCCTACCAAATCACTAGAATAGCAGTACCATTTTATTCCTTAATCACCAGAAAGATCGATTTTTAAAATCACCTGCAGCTGCTCGCGCTGCTCAAGAATTTAATGACTTCCATTATATTAGGGACTGAACTAAAACATTGAACACACAAATCTAAATTCTCCATATCATAACACATAAACCATACCACACCCGAATAACATGAGGACTTCTATCTCTCTGCTGCGCCGCAGACATTGACGCACTCAACTAGTCAAGGACTTTCATGATCCCATATAGGAGAAAATGTTTTACACACTCCACACTTTGCATACCCATAGGAAATATACTCATCTTCAAATCACGGTAAAACACATCAAGAACTCTTTCTCCCAATTCCATTGCACAAGATGAACTGCCATGACTGAATCCCTTTTACCCAAACCAAGCTAAGCGAACTGCCAACATGCAAGAGCTTTGTTGCAAAATACCTGCAAGACTCATTACTTCGAACATAAACCGGGAATTAATCGTATCCTTATCATACCATTTCGGTTCATTATCAAGCTGTTCTATTTACTTAATTTCCTTTCTAATTCATCTTTAATTTAAAATTAGCCTTTACTGTAGCACCACAATATCTCAACTCAGGTTTACCACATGAGACTCGCACATAAGATTACACTGTATAAGACCCATAGGCCGCCGAATAACCTCTCAAACTTCTCCTAGAAATACCATATTCCAGAATACATTACTTGAGGAACTTTGCGATTCTGAATTCGTTACCACTACCTTTCAAATACGAATACATAGAATCCCATAATGACATAGTACAACAAAAGTCTTGATCTCTTCTAATGAAAACACATTATCTTGCCACATACACAAACTTAAGACACCTGATTGTCATATGCAAAACCTTGAACACAGTAATACCATTCTGGCGAGAGTCATTCACTCTTATTCAGCTATAAATCACCTGCCCAAAATGAACAAAACAACTTGTGCCTTGTTAGTACTCTGACACCGCAGAACATGAGTTCATACAGATACAAATAACCATCTTTCTTCTCTATGCAGTGAGCATTCTTTATCAACAATAACTCAAGCATCCTAATATTGGATCACATCTACGACGCACCATACAACCTTTATCAAAATTTTCCTTCACCCTCGCCATTCTCGGCTCAATTTTTGCGACCAGAGCTGATTCGCCAACAGACTTTGAGACAAAACCAACATGACACATAATAGTGCAATCAGTTAATCAATAACAACCTCCCCAACTTGGCTCGAATCCATATATGAAGGCACTTTTAATCACTCATGGTATTCTTACTCAAATGATGCCACACTGTTATAGTGAGATTAAACTCAAGTTGTATACAAGCTTTGGCGGAGACTCGAATCATCAAAAATCTTAACTCTTCTGCAATTCTTACATTTATTCACACACAACAGTTAAGCCTACTCTTTAGGTGACAGGAATATCTTCCTAAGTCCCAAATTTCCAAAAATTTTGACAAAGTTTCCTTTGTAATTTGGCCAATCCACCTGCCAGAAAATCACCAAAACCATCCTAACAATACGTCCACAACTCAACAAGACCTCACAATATATATCAACAACATTAATATCAATACTACATGAATTATATTATCAAAATTGATACATGAACATGAGCTGCACCTGCTCGAATCATAACACATATCAAATGCCTTTCACCATGATACACATAACACAACCGG
This sequence comes from Nicotiana noctiflora, assembly GCA_032618575.1. Classification (NCBI taxonomy): domain Eukaryota; kingdom Viridiplantae; phylum Streptophyta; class Magnoliopsida; order Solanales; family Solanaceae; genus Nicotiana; species Nicotiana noctiflora. The sequence continues at coordinate 7,539 of JASVEL010003034.1, read as the reverse complement.
TTCGGTCTTCCTGCGTCTGAACTCCTACTACCACACGTAATGCACTTTACCTTTCCACTAAGAAACATGCACATATTTACCACGCCCATAGATAGGTCTACATAACAGATCACAATAAGAATCGAACACCTTACAACTCACCCATTATCAAACTGCCATTTCCACAATTAGGGACAATACTGATCGTATGAATTTCAAAATATTGGCTCGCGAAATTAGCACCTTAGTGCTCAAGCCATAGTCAAAGATCCGACCTCAAGTCCTCCCGACTGGCCCAACATGAACTCACAGAGATTATATCTCGCCCCTCGATCAGGGAATCACAAGCCATAGAGGCAAATTTATTACAAAGCACTCGAGTGCGCATACAAAAGTTTGGAAGGAATTTCAACAATTACATCTCAAGCCGAATCAAGTATGCACGATAAGAATTCAAAGAATGTGAAGTGTTTCCTAAAAGGTCTGCAGCCTCCCGAGTATAAGTACAAACGTCTTCATACCGATCCGCGAGACACTACTAAACTGGCTCATGACTCGCGAGACTTGATAACCTAGGCTCTGATACCAACTTGTCACGACCCAAACCCCGGTTGTGATGGCGCCCAACACATTGCTAGGCAAGCCCGACCATTTTCTAGATAACCCGTTCAATTATTAAAATAAGATCATTCCATTTAAGGTTAACTAGCCTGTTTTCATAGCAATAATAATAAATACGGAAATAGAAATAACTAAAATATATCCTAATAGATTCGGTATCACAAGTCTGAGCCTCTAACAAAAGAGTACATCCTATACAATCCGAGTCTAAAAAGAATAAACAAAAGATAGATAGAGGAAGGGAGAGATCGGGTCCTGCGAACGCCGACATCTACCTCGATGTCTCCTCAGCTGATGGTAAAAACAGCAGTGTAAAGCTCAACTGCCCTTCTGGAAGCATGTACCTGCACACAAGGTGCAAGTAGTAGAGTGAGTACTTCCAAATCAGTGAGTAGTAATCAATAAATAATAGCTGAAAGTAAGAACACCTATAAGAACACTAAATCGTTCTAAGGACAACTGTACAGGTAACTCATCTCTAAAGAGGAAATCCGATTTCAGTCTACTACTACCTCACACTGGTACACCACTGATCTATCACTGCTGCAGCGTGTAGTCCGATCCACACTTATATTGCTGCGGCGTGCAGTCCGATCCAATATATATATATATCATATATATAATATGTTGTGGCGTGCAGCCCGATCCAATATAATAGATATAACGCTCTAGCGTGCATCCCGATCCAATAATATATAACTGCGCTCACTAGGGGTGTGTGTAGACTCCGGAGGGGCCCCTTCAACCCAAGTGCTATAATACAGTGGCGTGCAGTCCAATACACATATATATTACTGCGGCGTGCAGTCCGATCCATATATATATCACTGTGGCGTGCAGTCCGATCCATACATTTATTATTTATATATTACTGAGGCGTGCAGTCCGATTCATACATATATATATATATATATATATATATATATAATACTGCGATGTGCAATCCGATCCAATACATGTATATGTATATGCTGCTGCCGCATGCAGCCCAATCCGGTATATATATCAATACCTCACAATGGGTTATCGACCCCTCTCAGTCAATATAGACTCGCCTCTCGGGCCCACTCAGCTAGAACAGGGTATTCAACCCTAGGTATTCTCACTTAGAGTACACATCTAGTACTAGTTTATGTTATGCTATACAACTATGAATATGACTGAGAGTATGTGTTCAACATGGTTTAGAGGTCATTTAGCTCCACAGGCTCCCCTAATATTCTATAGATCGGCACAAGGCCCCAAACATGGCGACTAACCCAATTATACAGGTATAAGCTCAGTCTCAGTCAATATGCACTGTAACCTAACAACTGAGAAGGACCAAGTCCAAATCCCCTGTCACAATACCACCACGACCGTCGCATGACGCGTGTTTCATCTCAACATAGCACTGTATAGTGCAAATACAGGGTTTCAAACCCTCAGTATATCATCCATTGCTACCACTGACCTCGAACTAGCCAAAACCTAGCTCGCCTAGTGCTTTTCTCGCAAATCAACCTCCTCGAGTGCCAAATCTAGTCCAAACCAATAAGAATAAATCAAAATTGACTAATGGAAGATAACCCAATCGAAATTACTCGAAAACACCCCAAAACACGAAGTTGACAAAACCCAAGCCCCGGGCCCGCTTCTCAAAAAATTACAAAATTTACATTTTCTGAATCATCGTCTCGCCACGAGTCCGTGCATATAAAATGTATCAAAATCGGAGTTCAAAGGGGCCACCAAATCCCAAATTTACATAGCAAAAACCAAGCCCTAATTTATTATATACCCAATTTCAGAGAATTAGTGGATGAATCTTTGATAAAATCGTGTAATTGACTCATAAAACTTACTTCCAAGGCCAAATTCAATGATGACAACACCAACCTTCTCGCCCACAAAAATTTTAAAACACAACACAGTAAGGAATCGGAAGAGATGAGGCATAGGTAAGTCTTCGGAGACGTTTGCATTGAGCTGATTCCAACAATCCCAATAGTATTGCAGAAATTTTTCCTGGCGCATGTCCATCCCATCAAGGCAATATCTTTCTCTAACATCGATCAAATGAGGAGAAGTGAAAAGTCCTATTTTGAAATCGCACTCCCGTAAAATTGCTTCACAGAAGGCACATGTTAAACCCTTTCCTTTAATTCTAGCAACATGGATAATCTTAAGGCCTGCTATCTTTTATTCCAAGCCCAAAATCTTAATGTACCTCAACATTTTGTCCAGTTTCTGATTTTGACTTTTTCATTTTTTTTTCTTTGTGTAATGAGAGTCGAAAGAGCTTCCATGGCAGATTCATATGTGTATGGAAGCTGAAACTCTTGTGACATATTCCTATATTTCTCTTCTGCTAGCATTAATATTAGAATGACCCATACTTTCTTGACAAAAATAAAGATTGTTGTACAATAATATCATTTGGGATTATTTATTTTTCACTGATTAAACCCCTATGACATTGAGGAAATTCTGAAGCTATCTTTTAAAACATAAAGAGGTCCGATTGGCCATCCAAAACTCACCGAGGCCCTCGGGACCTCAGCCAAAAATGCCAACATATCCCATAACATCATACGAACTTGTTCCAATCATAAAAACACATCCTTAAACACAAAAATCATCAAATTAAGGCGGATTCAATCCTAAGTTTCAACTATAACTTCCGAAACCGACATCCAATCAAAAACCCGACCAAATGATGTCCGAATGACCTGAAAATTTGCAGACATATCCAAAATCACCTAACAAAGCTACTGCAACTGTCGGAATTCCTTTTTGAATCCCGGAGCAAAATCTCACCTATCGACCGGTTTTCACCAAAATTCCAATTTCGCCAATTCAAGCCTATTTCTACACCGGACCTTCAAATTCAATTCCCATCGCTCTCCTAAGTCACAAATCAACCCCCGAAGCTAATCGAACCATCATAATTTGATTCCGAGCCCTCTAACTCACAAGTAAACATCCGATTGACTTTTCCAAACTATTCCTTCATCAAAAAGACTATTTGTCTTGTTTCCTACCAAACTCGATCCAAATTGACTCAAATTCACCAAACACATATATTGCGACATGAACAAGCATATAACGGGGAAAACAGGGTGGTAACTCACGTGACGACGGACCGGGTCATCACATTCTCCCCAACTTAAACAAACGCTCGTCCTCGAGCATACCCAGAATTGTACTAGAAGCAACCCAATAGTTGAATGATCTTACTAAGCATATACTGGGTGTGATCCCACGTCACCCTATCTAACATAAGTCCGATAACACAATATATCTGGAATTTCACAGCCCATCCAAACCATAAACCATATTGCACTTCCATAAATCACACACACCAGATCAGAACCCCACGTCTATACTCAGAATAAACCAGAACCAATTGCAATAACCCATACTTGCCACTCCAGGTGGGATCAAATGATATACTACACAACCCAAACACTCGAGACGATGGCATCCATTCATAACAATTGGCCACAATAACCAAATACTAACAGAAAAACCTTTCTCATTAGCTAAAGTCTTATTCCAACACCTTCATATACTGCCCATGGCAGCTGAAACACGCGATATACCGAACCCATCTCTCATGTCAACCATTCATGAATCCATTTCTCTTTTAACTGATACTACAACAGATTTTGGAGCCAAACCTTGATATTACCTTTATAACCAGCTGAAATAACGTATGTTCGCACTCATTAATGACTCCAATGATCATTTCGATTATAACACACCACACTGGTGATATGACACTTTCTCATCGTCCTAAGCCATGGCGAGCACAACACAGGCTCCATTAAGAAACGATCTGAAGACACTCGAATCATGACAATTGACTCACACAAAAGAGCTGTAATTCAAATTCCTCAATACCATCACAACACTAAACCGAGATCTCGTCTCACATCATAGAATTAGAGTACCTGAATCCTCCTCGAAAGGTCATAACATCACATGGCCTTGGCACAACCTATGATTTTATCCAAATGCTATTATTCATAGAGCACCTCAAGTCACCATGCTCAAAATGGTCAACCATGCACGGATTTAGGTCTGAACTCATGCAATCAATCTCACCCACGGTGAAACAATCAATATACGCTATCAAATCTTGTAAGGACACAACCAATGCGCTATTCACCGAGAAATAGCCTATACGGACTTTCCTCAGAAACCAGGAAGTATTGTATACAAGGTAACATATAGAAAACTATTCTCGACATCACACTATTGCGGTGTGCAACCCGCTCCAAATAACATACCCTTGGCGGCATGCCACCCGATCCAGATACCATACCCATGGTGGCGTGCCACCCGATCCACACATAAATCTCGCAAAAAGAAATGTACATCGAGTCAAATTGCTCATTACAATAAATATATATAGCCTCAAACTCGCCACAAGAAACGCATCCAACAAAGTTCCTCAATATCGAAACTGAATCAATGGTAGAAATATCTGCACTGACATCCGCCACGAAGGCCCAACTGACAAAGCAATACCTACCAGTTGTCCGCTAGTCCTGGGGTACACTACCCAGCTAGAACATAATCTGATGCACTCTGCTACACAATTTGTGGCATTTTCCGACATAGTCCATATCATATTAGTCTAGACAACCTGACTTAAGACAACCAGTCTGCAATCAAATATCATAATCCAAATTTATCATATCAAACAAAGAGAGAGCCACTAGGGCTTACAATTTCTAATTACCGCTAAACGGTGCCGATAGACATGATATACAACCACTGCATAGGCAGATTACGAGAACTTCTAGTCTCCAACACATATATAACACATGAATCACTATGCCTGATTCCACACTCCACTATACGAATACATAACACACATCAAGCATCCATTCATACCACGAAAGCCATTCAGAAATTTCCCTATGCCATCAAGAACTCAATCATCACAGTTGATCCAACAAGAGAATACCACAATACCACTAGATATTATCAGTTTACATTACCTTATCTTTTTTGACAATATAACCTACTAAACCACTAGAATAGTAGTACCTTTTTATTTCTTAATCACCAGAAAGATCGATTCTTAAAATCACCTGCAGCTGCCCGCGCTGCTCAAGAATTTAATGACTTCCATTATATTAGGGACTGAACCAAAACATTGAACACGCAAATCTAAATTCTCCATATCGTAACACATAAACCATGCCACACCCGGATAACATGAGGACTTCTATCTCTCTGCAGCGCCGCAAACATTGACGCACTCAACTAGTCAAGGACTTTCATGATCCCATATAGGAGAAATTTTTTTACACACTCCACGCTTTGCATACCCATAGGAAATATACTCATTTTCAAATCACGGTAAAACACATCAAGAACTCCTTCTCCCAATTCCATTGCACAAGATGAACTGCCAGGGCTGAATCCCTTTTACTCAAACCAAGCTAAGCGAACTGCCAGCACGCAAGAGCTTTGTTGCACAATACCTGCAAGACTCTTTACTTCGAACACATACCAGGAATTAATCGTATCCTTTTCATACCGTTTCGATTCATTATCAAGTTGTTCCATTTACCCAATTTCCTTTCTAATCCATCTTTAATTTAATATTAGCCTTTACTATAGCACCACAATACCTCAACTCAGGTTTACCACATGAGACTCGCATATAAGATCACACTGTATAAGACCCATAGGCCATCGAATACCCTCTCAAACTTCTCCCAGAAATACCATATTCCAGAATACATTACTTGAGGAACTTCATGCGAATCTGAATTCATTACCATTACCTTCCAAATACGAATACGTAGAATCCCATAATGTCATAACACAACACAAGTCTTGATCTCTTCTAATGAAAACACAATCTCTAGCCACATACACAAACCTAAGACACCTGATTGTCAAATGCAAAACCTTGAACACAGTAATACCATTCTCGCGAGAGTCATTCACTCTTATTCAGCTGTAAATCACCTGCCCTAAATGAACAGAACCACATGTGCTTTGTTAGTACTTTGACACCGCAGAACATGATTTCATACAAATACAAATAACCATCTTTCTTCTCTATGCAGTGAGCATTCTTTATCAACAGTAATTCAAAACATCCTAATATTCATTCACATCTACAACGCACCATACAACCTTTACCAAAATATTCCTTCGCCATTCTCGGCTCAATTTTCACGACCAGAACTGATTCGCCAACAGACTTTGAGACAAAACCAACATGACACACAACAGTGCAATAAGTTAATCAATAACAACCTCCCCAACTTGGCTCGAATCCATATATGAAGGCACTTTTAATCACTCATGGTATTCTTACTCAAATGATGCCACAATGTTATGGTGAGATTAAACTCAAGTCATATACAAGCTTTGGCGAAGATTCGAATCATCAGAAATCTTAACTCTTCTGCAATTCTTGCATTTATTCACACACAACTGTTAAGCCTACTCTTTAGGTGACAAGAATATCTTCCTAAGTCCCAAATATTAAAAAACTTCGACAAAGTTTCCTTTGTAATTTGGCCAATCCACCTACCATAGAATCACCAAAACTATCCTAACAATACGTCCACAACTCAACAAGACCTCACAATATATATCAACAACATTAATCTCAATACTACCGAATTATATTATCAAAATTTATACATGAACATGACCCGCACCTCCTCGAATCATAACACATATCAAATACCTTTCACCATGATACACATAGCACCGCCGATTTGGTCTTCCTGCGTCTGAACTCCTACTACCACACGTAATGCACTTTACCTTTCCACTAAGAAACATGCACATATTCACCACGCCCATAGCTAGGGCTACATAATAGATCACAATAAGAATCGAACACCTTACAGCTCACCCATTATAAAAGTGCTATTTCCACAATTAGGGACAATACTGATCGTATGAATTTCAAAATAC